>JAVDBV010069535.1:0-18439 GCA_032619315.1 Piper longum
CGTCCGAACTCGAAACTGACTCGAGTCCTGAAATTGACTCTATCGGAGGGAATCGAGGTAAGAAGGCTAAATGGGCCTCGAACACTGAACTCAATCAAATTGGGCC
The DNA here is from genome assembly GCA_032619315.1 of Piper longum. Classification (NCBI taxonomy): domain Eukaryota; kingdom Viridiplantae; phylum Streptophyta; class Magnoliopsida; order Piperales; family Piperaceae; genus Piper; species Piper longum. Next base: position 107 of record JAVDBV010069535.1, read on the forward strand.
CATAGGGGCATAAATCGAGTGATCTAAAATTCTTATGATGCATGCAAATGATGTACCCATAAAATCCCAAACGGATACTAAACGCCGCAACGGCCTAAATCTAGGCCTAAAATCCTGTCTAATACATACAAACCAATCTGTATACCTTAGTATACACTGATAACTCGTAATCTTATAATTTTCATGTCGGGCATACTCAGCCTCCATAACATGTTCATACGGCCATTTAGGCCCATACTCATAATCTGAAACTAGTTTGGCTCGATCTCGCTCAAAGCAACTCGATACTAACCCAAATAGGGAAAACTTAAATCGGGTAAAACCCTAACCCAAAAATGGGGTTTTACAAGTATACTCTAAAAACTCGTATCTCCCTCTACAAATAAGCACACTCTTCCTAGATATGTATGTTGGGCCCTTTCGGCCCCAACCCAAGATCCAACACCACTGTTGGGCCCTTTGGGCCCCCAAAAGGGACTTTAAATAACTAAAGGAAACTCGCAATAGGTGTCACGGGGCTCTCTTAATCTAAAAGCTAGCTAAGGAATAAGGCTTTCCCATTAACTTATATACAAGTTACCAACAACATCCACGACCGATATAGGATAAACCCAACAACTCCCCTTAACACATCGGGCGTGGCCCGAAACAATTATTGTCTAGCAATCTCACACTTTTATCAGACGGCACACATTTTTCATCCCCTAGAAAACTCCCCTTAAATCATCAGATGGAACTCATGAAGGAGACATCCACAATTGATATAGGCAAACCCAGTTTGAACTTGACTTTGATACCACTTGTTGGGATTTTAACACAAAAAATCCCCAAATACTATGTTGTATATTTTGACAAGGCAAACCAAAAAAGATGAAAGATATATGACACACTCACATTTAATGTGGAACCTCCAAAATAGAACGGAAACCACAAACCATCCACTATAATCAAATAATGGGCACACACATCGGACAAAGCTGGTACATCATCTTCATCATCTGGATCAGACGATGGATTTCCCATGTCATTGCATGTCTTTTCACATTCATCGTATGATGAGGGACCCTAATAATGTATCTATTACAACATATTCACTCTCACCTAGGTCATCTTAACAAGCAATTCATTATAAGGGAAAAAGTTATGTAAGCATGTCTACCATTTATCTTCTCCATGTCCATGAATTTCCTTATAGTTCATATCTATGGTGATAATCATCAAAATATGGACCCAAGATATTACAAGAAAATGACTTTGATTGACAAATATTTTACTTCAAAAATTAAACAATGTCTTTTCTTTAGAATAACTAACCAATCACAACATTAGAAACAAATCAACATAATGGTAATGCTTGTAATAGTGAAGAAAATTGAGTTTTAAACAAATTACTATTATTATAGAGAAGAAAATTGACTTTTACATAAATGAAATAGGATAAACATAATGTAGCATTAATACTCATAGAAAAAGAGGTAGATGACACAGGATCAAGTAAGAAGATAAAATAAACAAGCAAAAATAAGGAAGTCATAGTTTTCATCATTAGGGTTACCTATTTGCCTTTTTATTCCTCTTTTATGCCACAACATGCATGTTTTTGCATAAGTCATCTATGCTAACACAACATTAGCAGCAAGTTTGGACCCAGCTGACCACAAATCGGTTGTAATGATCCTATCTTATGGAACCCAATGAGCATAAACATCACTAAGGGTCTTAACAACTTTACAAACTTAAGAGCTATTATTCCACCAATAAAAATGCAGTTAGGATTGAAACGGTCCATGATAGTAGTTCCCTCTGCTAGGAATTCAGGATTGGACAAAATCTGGAAGTTGATGCCTTTGCTGGTGTAGGAGAGAATTTTCTCAGCTTCTGTTGTCTTCACTATCACAGTTGACTTCTCAACCACACTCTTATCAGATTTAGATATATCAGCTATCATGCGTGCAACTGTCTCCCAATATGTTAAATTAGTAGCTTTGCCAGCTACAAGGCCGCTTGATTTGGTTGGTGTATTCACTATAACAAAGATATGTGATTATTCTTCTTCTCCCCTTTCTAAAGTTTGTTAATATTATTTAGGTGGGGAGAAATGGGCAATATGTACACTTGCAAAACTTGGTGAAAGGTGGAAGCTTTCCTTTTTCCAATGACAGCCTCTAATCTCCCCAATTATTCCACCATGTTCTTAAAGCTTGATGGCAGTACGATATTGCACGTGTTTAGAATTACATGTTAGCCAAATGATGCTAAAATATTAGGCTAAATGGAAATCCTTAAGGGAATGAACATAACACCTACGCCTGGATATGCTGTTGTGACATGGACCAACTTTAGAGCTATTGTTTGAATAGACTAAAGGACTCAATTAAAATTTTAAAAATAATATAATGATCTACAAATTGTGTACATGAAACTCAGTAATTTTGGGGTATTTTTGGTGTCATTTAGGTGGTTAATAAAATTAGTTAGGTTTACTGGATAGGAATGCAAGGTCAAAACCTAGTCCTAGGCTTGAATTGTAAAATCCTAAAACCTAGTTAATTGGCGGTAAAAATTCCTTAAATGTTATTCAAACCTTAGAATGTTTGCCTATTTGATCACCCAAAAATTTTAAAATATTTGGATGAGTAGTTTATCCTATAGAAATTCTATAATACGTGGAGGTTAGGTTTGTCCTATGCAACTGTAGAATTTTCCCTGTCAATGCCTTCCCTTCCCAATTTTCGTTAGTCCATAATGCTTGGAGTTTTGGTTTAAAATTTTGTAAGATAAAAATTCAAAGTGTCTGCTAGCTCCCCTAATGTTTACAAATTTTTTCTAATCCTTAGTGTGCTAGGAACTATCGTTCCAAATTTCAACCCATTTGGAGTTTGTTTGTACCATCAGAAAAATCATGAGGTTGAGCCCATGCAATCAATTAGGGTTAAGTTTTAAGTGTGATTAATCACTAATTGTACCGAAAGCCTTCTAAACCCTAATTAAGTTACTAAGTGGTGATTAATAGGTAATTAATTAACTTTATTGAGTTAATTAAGTTCATGCGTATGGATGTGCATACATTGCCTCGTTTTGTATGCCAGTTTGATTAGAGTATATAATTAGGGTTTATATCATTGCTACGATACGAGGGGTGAGCTCATCGAGTTAAAATGAGGAGCATCACTCATCCAAGTTTATAGGGTTCCTATGCTTCATCATCTGCTCAACTCCTTGAATGAGGGTTTTAACTGGTTTTAGAAGATAAGACAATATTAGTGGTGTTTTATCGAATCCCATTTATCTCTAGTCATTAGCTGAGATTTTTACAGTTTAATTAAACTTCAAGATTGAAATCCCATGATGGTTTTAGAAATAAAGATCCAAAAATATGTCCCTACACAAGCCTACTATATAAGTGTATGAGGGTTTGAAGTTTTACAACAAGAGTGTTGAACGGAGATATGAAGATTGTACTAGTACTCCTTTCACTCTAAGTAATGAAATGCATAAGGGTATTGTGTGCATTTCTGAAATTTGTGGCAAGAATTTATCAACTTTGGCAACCCATCAAAGTACCATGGCAAGAGATATATGGAGGATGTGAGGGCATGAGTTGCATGTGCATGTGTATGAATGTCGAGCATACACACAACCTATGTTATATGATATGTTCGTGACTGCCTTATGAGGCTATCTTGAAGTTTAAGTTTTCTCGTCGGTAACGGAGTACACATTTGTCAATGCTGAATTATCGGTAGATATTTTTAGACTAGTAATCAAACCGACATTTTTCTATTATCTATGGAGATGAGGTCCCATCCTGTTGGCCTACTTAGGTGCACGGATTGGAGGGCTCATGGCAGTAGAAAGGGACTGTGTGATATTAACGAGTTCTAGAAGATTAGATAATATCAGTGGTATTTTATCAAATCTCATTTATGTCAAGTTATTAGCTGAGATTTTTGCAGTTTAATTAAACATCAAGATTGAAATCCCATGATGGTTTTAAAAAAAAGATCCAAAAATATGATCATACAAGTCCGTACACGAGCCTACTATATAAGTGTCTGAGGGTTTGCAGTTTTACAAACAAGAGTGTTGTATGGAGATATAAAGATTGTACTAGTACTCCTTTCACCCTAAGCAATACAATGCATGAAGGTTCTGTGTAACGCAGTGCATTTCTGAAATTTGTAACACTAATTTATCAACTATTGCAACCCATCAGAGTACCATGGCAGGAGATATATGGAGGATGTGAGGGCATGGGTTGCATGTGGATGTGTATGAATGTCATGCTTACACACAACCTATGTCCTATTATATGTTCTTGACATGCTGCCTTGTGAGGCTTTCTTGAAGTTTAAGTTTTCTCATAGGTAATGGAGTAGACATTTATCAATGTTGAATTATCGGTCGATATTTTTGGACCGATAATCAAACTGACATTTTTTCTATTATCTATGGAGGTGAGGTCCCTTGGTGTTGGCCGACTTAGGCGCATGGATCAGAGGGTTCATGGTAGTAGAAGGGGAATGTGTTATATTATTTTCTATGTATTTTGGAACTATCATGTGAAAAACTAATATGTCAGTGAGTGCCCTAAATTCTATTTGGAACTATCATGTGAAATACTATTATGATGCATGTGTTCGTTTGTATGGTTGTTGTTATTATCACTTTGGTCATGCAAGGTAATAACTTTGGGTAATAACGAACGATTTTCTATAGGGTATGAAAGTTGGATCACTTAAGGTACACTAAACATATTTAGTTGCAGCTGCGTGTGTGTGCAGAATTTACCTGGACTGGACGAGTTTATGGTTGACACAGTTTGAAAGATTCATGTGAAGATCAAGTGTTTGTGTAGCATTTGTAGATTCTTGTGATATGTTTATACATAGTTTACAGCATGTGGAACAGGTAACCACAACCCAAGTGCTTCTGTTATTATAAGTTCTGCATCATTATCTAATAAGTTACCTAACTCAAAGATCAAAACTAAGTATAAGAGCTAGATCATTCATCTGTATCCCTTAAAGTTTCAACCTCTTAGTTGATGTGGAGGTGTTGCCTCTATGGTAATTTGCATTATCATATGCATGTTAATTGCAGGGGAGGTGCTACCTCTCTTGTGACTCGAAGTATTCATATTAAGAACTTTCAAGTTAAGATCCCTCATATTGTAATTATGATCGGCGTGCATCTAATGAAAGCCCCCCAAAATGTTTTTCGTCTTAAGCCTCCTCCAGGGTTGAGATCCACTTTTACGATATTGTTATGAATCAATAGCCCAACGAATAGCATTTTGATTTAAAACATCATGATTAGATCTATGCCTAGACTTAATTGAGGTCTTACACACTAGTTATGACCAAATAATAAAAAATTGAGCATGGACCTTTCTTCGTCCAAACGAATAATCGACTAAGAAACCGACAAAAAATAGAAATTAATTATATAAATGATATTTTTAAAGTTTATTAACAAATTGAAATTGATAATTATTAAATTTAAGGTATATTTTTTATTCAAATATTTTTCTCAAAAAGTGACTTTGTTATTTATGCTAATTGATATGAGAGAAAATAAGAAAAATAAAAGAGACAATAATTATATTAATGGGGTATTAGTTTTTTGTGAAAAAAATTAATATTTATAATGGGAGAAGTTATAGAATAAATATGGGAGAGAAAAAAATCGTATATTAACCAATTTTGACCATGATTGACTGGGCTAAAGAATTTTGATCATAAACGACTGACTTTTTGCCCGAGGTTAAGTAGATAAACAAACAAAATGTCTTGTCTTATGTCCACACTTGCCTTCAATCACAATGTAGATAAAGAGCCTTTGTTGTGATTACAAAGTTATATCTATCACTTAACCATTCCTTATAAAATTACAACTGATCGTGTAACTACCTCACAAGATTTTGGTGAACAACGACTATTTCACTCTAGTTTTATCTATTTTGCTTATAGTATGAAAGAATTCTACATTCCACAACTTAGTAAAGGATTATATTATTAATGAGAAGTGAAGTCATTGATTAATGAATATGATTAAATAATCAATATTGGAGTCATTGACCTAACCACTTTCTTTCCTTTAAGTGTATTAATTGATAATAACTAATCGAAAAAATGGATTATGATCAGCAAGTAAATTTGTCCAACCCATCCCAAGACCCTGTATGTATATGCAGGAGCCTTTGTGCACCAAACTGCCTTTTAGTGCATGATAACCAACTTGCCCAAGTAAATTGTGATGTCGTCATTGCATCTTTAATTTGTATGATAACCATCATTTTTATCTGCTACTACCTCCTAAATATTCAACTTCATGCAATCTATTTGGTATTTAAATCTACTGATACAATCTATTAGATGATCAATTTCGTAAATTTTTTAGCATTTTATTTCAAGAACAAGAGTTTGATTGATAAATATTTTATTTCAAACATTAAAAAATATATTTTCTTTAGAAAAAGGAACAGATCATAACATCAAATTAACATAATAGTACTGCTTATAATAAAGAAGAAAATTGATTTCTAAATAAAAGAAATTGGATAAACTTAGTGTACCATTAAAGTTCATAAGAAAAGTGGCAGAGAACAAGGTTTTCAGTAGGAAGACAAAATAAACAAGCTAAGATAAGGAAGTCATAGTTTTTATCATTAGGGTTTCTATTTGCCTTTTTATTCCTCTTTTATGCCACTGCAGGCATGTTTATGAGCCAGGCATCCCAAGGTTTACCAATAGAATATACTATAAATTCAATTTCCCTCAACTTGTGAGCATCCACTATGTTGCATCCATCAAAAACAAATGCTGGTTACTGCATAGAATCATATATCTTTTGGCTGTCAACAGATTTGAACTCATCCCACTTAGTCAAGATGCAAATGCCATGAGCATCCTTTGCAGCAACACAAGCATCCCAGGTAATTCTTACTTGTTCCACAGTTGTGGGGCTTGTAGTTTGGAGATGAATTGGATGGTCCCAATCAAACTTGTTCATTGACAAGTCCCTCTGAATTTGCTCCTCAGTCACCTGTGGATTATATATACTAATCAGAACCTTATCACCCGAAAAACCTTTGCACACATCAATTGAAGGTGTCTCCCTGGTGTCGCCACAACAATCTTGACGACAATCTTTCTTAAAAGCAAAGCCCGGCACAACAATCTTCTTAGCTGAGACAGTGTTAAACATGGATGAGACAATCCTGACGACGAATCGATTTTTCTGATAATCGTTGATCTTGATCACTTGCTTCCAGTAGCGTTAAGCCTCAGGCAAGCCATTGCAGTCACAAATGTACACCAAGTTGAGTATGTCCTTTTGGAAGCAAGACCCACCAAATCCAACACTTGCATTCAAGAATTTTGATCCAATGCGAGAATCCTTTCCAACAGCATAGGCAAATTCAGCAACATTAGCACCAGTGGCTTCACAAAGAGCTGACATTGCATTGATTGAAGAAATCCTCTGTGCTAAGAAAGCATTAGCAGTAAGTTTGTATAGCTCTGCTGACCACAAATTGGTTGTAGAGATCCTATCTTGTAAACCCAATGAGCATAAACATCACTTAGGTCTTAACAGTTTTACAACCTTAAGAGCTATTCCTGCCACCAATAAGAGCGCGGTCAGGATTGAAAAGGTCCTTAATGGCAGTTCCCTCTGCTAGGAATTCAAGATTGGATAAAATCTGGAAGTTGATGCCTCTGCTGCTGTGGGATAGAATTTTTTCAATTGGTTCTGCCGTCTTCACTGGCACAGTTGATTTCTCAACCACAATGTTATCAGATTTAGATACATCAGCTATCATGCGTGCAGCAGACTCCCAGTATGTTAAATCAGAAGCTTTGCCAGCTCCACGGCCACTTATTTTGGTTGGTGTATTCACTGAGACAAAGATAATGTCAGCCTTAGATATGTGCTTCTCTATGTCAGTGCTGAAATATGGGTTCTTCCCACGGCATTGCTTGACAACATCATCAAGCCCAGGTTCAAAAATTGGAAGTTGTCCACTGTTCCATACTGCAATCCTAGTGACTGAGATATCAACCACAACCACTTCAATTGATGGGCATTTGAAGACAATTACAGCCAGGGTAGGCCCTCCCACACATCCGGATCCCAGGCAGCAGATTTTCACCATCTTTCTCGTTCTCTGAATTCGACACAATCATCCAACAATTAATCAGATTATAACCCACCAAAAATGGAAAAAGAAGAAGAAAAGAAACATATTTCATGTATATGACTACATAGATAAAAATAGACAATCAACAAATTATAATTCACTCCAAGCCAGTGACGAAACGAATTCTTTGATTGACAGACATCATACTTGAAGTGCAGAAAACAGATTAAACCACTTACCTGACAATATTTTAGACTATATACATATTTACGCAGTGACAAATACCTATTCCAAAGGGGTGAGAATTTGACATTGTAGAACAATTGGAAAATTACATTTACTCTACCAGTGGAGACAGAAAAGTGGTAGCAACAAGAGATAAAAAATAAAACTAAACATTGACTGACCGAATTTCACATTTACAAAAAATAAGTTACCTTCACATGAAGCTTTGCCTAAAGACTAATTAAACAATGGGGTAGAAACAATAAAAGAGAAGGCTAAGTGAAAAATCCTGCTTTTGCCCCCAAAACTGGCTTGCACAACAAAGACTGTCACCTAAGTGCGTTATGTACAACAACCCAACCGAGATCTACCCACCCCGGCTCCTTTGCATGAACCCAAAACTCGTTTTCTTTTCCAACTTACATTAACAAACATAAAGGAAAAGGAGCACAAACTGACATAAATAAAAAAGGAAAAGCCAAATATTATTATATAAAAATAGAATATTCATCAACTTCTTCCAAACCCCCTGATCATACCCAATTGAATCAGACAAACTTGGATAGTTCTGACCAATTTAAACAAGTTACAATTCTCATTTTTAAAACGAAGTTTTTTTAAAAAAACAGACAAACAATACTTCTGCAAGTTCAAATGTATAATCCTCAATAACATATAAGAACTATGTTCCTTGGGAAAAAATCACACTTCTTTTTATAAATACAATTTGACAAATAAGCATCGTTTGAATTTCCTTATATGCCAAAACCCATTTCCAAAAAGGCGATTTGCAGGCAAATAAATGAAAAACTTGCACTGTAAGTAAATAAAACGCTTGGTTTACTCAGGTAGCGAATTCCATGTGCAATCAAGGAAGGGCCTTTAACCGTATATGGAACATCAGCACCCAACGTCCACGGGTTGGGAAAAAGCTTCAAAATCCAGAAAGGTATGTATCTACTCATTAAACTGATAAAAAAAAAGAAGAGAAAGACTCCGATTGATGAAAAAGATGGTGTTTTTTTTTATGGGACTAGATATCAAATCAAAAGGCCAGGAAGCAAACATGACATTCCAACGTGAACTACGCTTGACATTAAGCCACAAACAGCAGAACAAGACGAAGAACATATGATAAGTAAAGAAAATCAACTGTGAAGCAAAGATGGGATGGGAAAATTATTATTCTGCTAGCAATAGACGATGATGCTCGAGGCCGGTTTCTAACGGTGGGAAATGTGGGTCATTGGGGAAGTGCAACTATAATAACTTCCCTAATAAAAATGCTTTTGACTTCTGAACATTCCTTCTTTTCACACATTGATCACTCGTGTAGCAATTGCTTGTATTGGCCATTTATTGAATACTGATTGATTGATAATCACTTGTGAAGACCTTCTGTTGCAAAGGTTAGAGTGCACTAGGAATAGAAAATATTAATCAGACCGTCCCCTATGCGTAATCTAGGACGAGATTGACTCGAGAGAAGATTGCAATGCGACCATGATCATGTCAATGGGTTTTATAAATTTTTAAATATTTGTTAAAATGGTTGTTCATAATAAATACTTATACCTGGAACAATTGCGATTAAACTAGCCAAAGACTCCAAAATGTACTTAGTTTTGTTGATCTTATTGAATTTTGACATATCTTAGGCAATTAAATTAGTAAAAGAAATAGTAGTAGTCGGCCAAATCAAGCTTGCAACGTAATTAATTAGCCACGGCTCCCCCTCGCTGCATGGCACGGGATGGACATTTAAATTCTTTGAAGAACACACTTATCCCACTGTAAGTAGCGAATTGGCCAAGAAGCTGATTTTTTATGACAAATGGAGAATTTATTAACACTCTTTAAATACTCATGCATTTTCAATTCATGGGTGCCAATCCTTAACCCACACAAGGAGCGGGTTAGTATCGAAAAAGGATATTCCGCCATAAAAACCATCATATATAATTGCTACATTTAGGATCAGGATCTATGCCACAGAAAAAAAAGAGGAGAAGAAAAACTAGATAATTTGTCGGGTAAGTGGGTAAAAATGAGCATTACACTTCACTCTAAGATATAAGAATCCTGGTTGCCGGGAACTAATATATAAAATAAACAAAATCTTCATTCCCACAACACTTGTTCGTTTGAAACTCCTGCTGTTCTTCCTTCCCCAGCCAAGAGTGAGGAATCGCTTGTGTCTTCACGCTGCCAGTAACTTCGGCCATTGCCGGCGCCGCCACCTCCTCTTGCTCGTCTTTTACTTTGTACTAGATTTTGTTTAGAGACAATTACTATCTTTTTCAAATTTATTGTGCATGCCCATCACCTTTAGTAGAGGCATACTAAGAATCTTTATCAAAGATTTTGGTATGCATATTTTTCCAGCATTCGCATTCTCACGTTAACTATGCTTGATAATGGCCTCTTAAAGGCATTCAACTCTTCATATTTCATAGTCACAAACCGAAAATTCTTTTTTGCACCATTAAAATTTTCCCCACTGTTCTCTACTTTTGCTTTTATGTTTGATTAGCCCGAAAAATAGTCGTATAAATATGACCCAGGAGGTCAATTAAATGAGACAATCAGATTCAAGGTGAAAAAAATAGAGTTCTATGATTACACATATTTTTACTCGCTAAATTGTTGAAAGAAACAAATAGTATGAAACATATTTTTACCATTAGCATGTAACAATCCCTAATAAAAAATAATAGACTACTCTTAAAAGAATTGATGCTAAATATTTATACTGATATGCACATTTTTTACTTCAAACTATGCTACCAAGGCTAATGCTCTGGTTAGTATCAAAGAAGAAAATCTACGAAATCTATAGCCGTTAATTCATGCCGAAAGCATCAATCTTACGCTAAAAAGTTATCCATTTTTCCGCATTTTATGGCAAAATGAGATTAAAACTTCCAAGTGATGATACCCAAACAAAATTTATTGTCACATAAGAATTTTTTTTATAAAGAGATTTTACATCTCATATTTATATCATATATAACTGTCACTTATAACTAATTAAATTTCATACATTTTACACCTTTTTATGCCAACCGAACGGAGCCCAAACTTCATTACACTCATAAATACATCTCCATGTTACCTATTACGTGGGAGGGCGAACATGTCTCATCCAGGGTACTTTCAGTAGTTTTAACTTAAACTTTATTTTTCCTGGATGAACATATTAACTTAAAACCATAAAAATAAAGCACTAAAATCTATGGGAAAGCGTGGAGCAGCTAAATGAGGCACAAAACTTTGACAAACCAGCAAGAGTTTGAGACAAACATGTCCACAAGCTACATGAAGACGGCAAAAAAGTAAGATAAAATGTTCACTTCAAAAAGAGAAGTCTCTTAACTCTTGTCAAATGAGCTCTGCAACCATTAAAACCAATAATTAGCACAAAACATATATAAAACCTGATTGAGAGGGAAATATATTTGAAAGGTGTAAATGCTCCGAAGCACTAAGACTAGAAATGACAAACACAATTCAATTACCTATATGTAAATATTTTTGACTGTATAATGTCCAACTGTACAAAGAAGCAGCTCCAAATATACACTGAGAAAACTCTATGAAAGTTTCAAAGCCATTTCTTGTAGAAGAGCACGTTTTTGGGACGCATTAATAACATGGCTAGTCTCGGCATTCTCTAACACGTCAGCAATTATGGCAGCAGCATGGCCAAGAGGTTCTTCTGAAGCCCTCTTCAGCATGAAAGCCTGCTTTAGAAAAAAGAAATAACAATCAGAATGCCAACTGTTAGGCACAAATTTTAAGAAAGGTATAGGATAACAATGTCGATGCAACATAATGAATTGAAGTGCGAGTATATTCACAGATAAAAATATATGAAAAGAATTAACAACCAAGCAGTTCTTTACATCATCTGATTTAAAAAACTATTCACCTACATAGAATACCAAGCCAATCGTACAAAGCCAAACATTGTTAATAAATGCTTAGCATAAAAAATAGAACAGGCAAGATTCACAACTGCACTTTTGAGCTAAATTCCATGACTTGATTATGAATTTAATACCCTTAATAAAAATAAAACCTGCTGGATTCAAAACTACAGTTTCAGCAGAACTCTTTGAGTTGAATTTGTCTCTGCTTAAAAATATAAACCTCCATTTCACAAAGTCTGACAGAGACTACTTTTCCTGAAAACTGTATGCTCAATACACCTTCATAAAAGGAATCAGCCTAATATCAAATGATCAAAGAATAGAGATATACCCAGAGAAGTGTTGGCGTTTAAGCATAGAACAAAATTTTACCAACGTACTTGGTTTACTATTTAATTCGAATATATGCTTTTTATTTTTACATATTTTTACATTTATGAGATATCACCCCATAGACAATTGAAACAACTTAAACAGATCAGTTAGACTTACAAAAAGAGCGTGATATAAAGCATATTTGTTACATTCTAAAGATATCTTTCCCAATTGTTGAAGATAAGGAAATCTTTCAGCATATCTTTAATATGCTGAAAAATAACTGCCAAAACTGTTTTCTCCTTACCCTCCGTAGACTACATATTTTATCTACCAATTGTTTATCATTTATATTAACAACATGAGCAAGTTTGAGTCAGGGTAGGTATGCCACAAAGGAATACTACAGTGACCACGTGAAGGAAAATTCATAAATGAAGGTTATTCTATTTTAATAAGAGTCTAGCAGATATTATAAATTGGAATTCAGAAAAACGACAAAGCAGCCGATGGGGCAACCTAGTTTTCAAGCAAACAAGAAAGAGGCATACAGACATGTAAGTCAAAAAGGTAGTTGTCCAAACAAAACACTGCATCAGCAAAATTCCATCAGAATTGAGAGAGGATAAGAGACCTGGCCATGATGAGTAATTGTCATCATACATGGTTTCTGAAGCCATGGTTCACCATCCACTTGAACAGGAAAAGTAAAGAAGAGCTGAATCTTGATTATTTGACCTTGGGCCAGCCTACAAGCTCTAGAGAGTCCAACCTGTTCTTGCAGGCATATGACATTCGTCAGGACCACAACCAGCCGACTAATAGCTCTCATCAGCATGACAAAATGATTTGAATAACAGTCTTATATTCAATTATGAAAAGAGGAATAACACATTAACAATTACTTGAGGAATACTTTAACATTATTTAAGAAGCCCAAAGGTTGAGCTCATTTACAGCACAAACTTATTTTCAACTTGCTTGCATAAGTAAACATGTTGGTGTTAAACCATGTGTTTTAACAATGGGTGAACAAATTTAACAGGATCAATGCTTGCTTGCATAAGTAGACATGTTGGTATTAAACCATGTGTTTTAACAATAGGTGAACAAATTTAACAGGATCAATGGACAAGCTCTGTTAGACAGCCCACTCTATTCTTTTTTAACAAATTAACCATATAAATAGTTAGTGAAGCATCTGGAGAATTAAATGACAAGACAATTGAATGAAGAACTAGCACTGATACATTTTTTCAAAACATCATAAAACCAAATTAAATTTGTAACCTGAAGCGTCCCAAGATGCCATGTTCCACATATGCTGACAACTTCTAGCACCTTATCATGCATTGACTGAGGGTCAAAGTTGTCAATATTTTCGTCGTCATTTTGCCATAAATCTACTCCTCCCATGTAGCTTCCAATGTTGGCAACAAGAATTCCTTCAGCATCCTAATATAAGAATGTGTGACCTTCCAAGTCCAACTAAATAAAAAACACAAATTAAAAGTCAACAAACCTCAGGAACCTCAATTTCAGCACCATCAACCTCCAAGCGTATTTGCAATGGAAAGTCTTCAAAAGTCTTGTCCATAATGCTCTTGGCACCTTCTCTTGCATAAAGTATTTTATTCAAAAACTGCATCAATTTACATAAATAAAATCATCAGAAATGAAGAAGATATATTGCACCTAATTTAGAAGATATGCCCTTTCTGCAAGCAATTGGATAGCAACAGCACGTTCCTGATGAAAGCATTACAACTATAGTTGCACTCTGGACATTTATAATTTTTTGTGGCTTTTACCATACACATGGTGCCACATTGTTACTCCAAATGACTGCTGATGAAAAACTTTGCAAGAGTCTGAACTGATTCCATCATAACTTGGGAAAATTATAAGGATAAACTTAATGAAACACCATTTTTGCAGTTGGATAAATATAAACCCACATGCATCAGTTTACATTTCCTGTGACAGTAATCTGATTCATTTGTTGACTTCTATGTAAAAGCAAACTGAATTACATAGCTACCAGCTTTCGAGGATAACTATATAACGCCAATCCTTATAATATCTTCCCACTCTCGCCTAGAAGATCATTAAGCCTCAAATATACCACTTCTGTCTCTAGGGCTTTGTATCAACAATTTAATCATAAAAGCAATAATCGGTGACACGAAATCTATGCTACCAACCACAGCCTAGCTCGTATTAGGTGTAGATGACGATGATGATATTCTGATTCAAGCATTGCTGCCTATTCTCATGCACATTTTCTATTGTTAATTCCAATGGGAGGGTGGTCATAGAGCAAAATTCTGTCATTTGCATCCCAGTCATCTCCGATAGGCCAAGAGAAGAGATTGCACAGAAATCATGAAGAATCCAGGACTGTGGTTTTCATTTCGCAAAAGACTGACTAGAGGTGGTAATGGAGGGACATGACACAACTTAGAGTGTCCAGTGCCATGTTCATTAATTTCAAAATTGTCCATGTCCATTCCTGCCACTTGGACATTTTTCACTAATGCCCATGTCCATCCACTATGGACAAACAATCGACTTGACGGACAGACTAGTGGATAATAAAGTTAAGAAATATTTTTATAAATATAGAATCACATATTATTAATGAAATTTTCATACATTCATATTAACTTTATTAATGAAATTTTCATACATAATAAATTGCAAAATCAGGTAAATCATCCAAAATATGGAAGTATATATGTAATTAGTAACAAATGTAGGAAAATCTCAGACAAATCTTCCATAAATTTTATCTTTTTTATTAATTGTTAACAGACATGGACAATAGCAGACGCATGATACATATGTCCAACACCACATCCAGTTACCATATGGACAAGAAAAATATGTCCATAGCCATGTCCATGTTTGCATGGCTCTTTAAAAATGTCCATTAGCTTATTAACAGGCATGGACATGGATAGACTAATGGACAATTGACATCTAATACCACCACTATGACTGACAGTCAAAGGGCCACATCCAAATGGAAAACCAAAATGGCAACATGTACATGCCCAAAGGATAGAATCATCTGGATTTATTATGGAGACTAGAAAACTAGTAAACCACCAGGAGATAGCCAAAAAAAAAATTAGAAAAACTGAACTTTTATTCAATCAAGAAAGAATCTATTGCTCCATTATAGATTCTGGCCCCAAATGTGTATTTATAAATTTAAGGAAGCCCCCATATTAGTATTCATAAGAAATTCTATCTCAGAAAGGAATCTTAGTCTAATATAATAGGAAATAAAATAGAAAGTGAAATCATAAACAACTTCTAATAAAGATTTCAACTATAACTTTGTTGCTCCAGCATCAGCTTCAATCCAACAAAATTTATGACCCATCAAAATGTTTTTGATCAATTAGTTGCCTGAAAAACAATTGATTTAATATTCAGCTGATTTAACGAATGTTTAATTACTTCAAAGTTCAGAAATTAGTTAAGTAGGTTTTCCTAATACATTAAGAACCAAAATGAATCAATTGAATTTTTAGCTTTCTAATTCCAGCTCATTTTTCGAAAAATTCAGATAAATAAGCAAGGCCCAATGGAAATAAGAATCAAACCTACATTGGGCCCGAGTTGAAGTAAGATAATCAGCAAGGATGATGAATTTGAAGGAGAAGGCCCAAATTATCATCACATAAACAACAATAAATGATCAAAAGTTAACCAAGAAGTTCAAATTTTCATGCTCTAATTAATTATTTAATCTCCCACAGTAAAACATAAGAAAGCCATCATGAAAAGCTAGAATGCTCACAGCAACAGATATGAGCTCAAAGTTCAAAAGCATAGAGTAAGTTCAAAAGCAGAGAGTAAAATCAGGAGTAAGGCTGCTCTACCTGGCTATAGAACTTCTCTGGATTTTCTTCTCGCAAACTATGTATATCCAAAGCAACTCTTGCATCACAACCGATTCCTTGTCAACAGGGAAACACATTGTGAGTCTCAACATCTATAATAATAATCGAATGCACTATTTACAAAGGCAAGCCCCCATGAAAAGCTAGTAGTAGCTAACTTGTGCAGACCTTACAAATTTAACTTGCAATATTATCATTTTTTACTACAAGAGAATGTTAAGAGCAATATACCTTTGTGATTACTGAGCCATTTTCTAGCCAAAAAATTGGATTCAAGTAAAGAAAAAGCATGAACATGAAGGTGCAAACATGTGAATAGAGATAATGTACATTTCCATTAAGGGCACTGTTCTTGTTTCATTTGCAAGGAAAGCATGCTTTGCAATATTGACTGAAAAGTGGCTAAAAATCGGCCAGACATATATCTTTATCTTGACATGGGACATCATACTAATGCCACAGGCAAGTCATCATTACACCATCAAAAAATCAGTGAAATATGGAAAAAAAAAATATAATTTCTTATGTGATAACAAATTATGGCATTATACCTTATCGAACAAAAAAGTAAGACAAAAAATATAAGGACTGTAGATATTGTAGTACATATAAGGACTGTAGATATTGCAGTAAGATACATAGTACATAGACAGTTGTTTAACCAATAAGTGTTTATTGTTTGTTCTATCTAATATCCATATCTATATTATATGTTATTCAATTTGAATCCATGAAATTAATTTCCTAAATTCTTCAATATATCTCCAACATTCTGTCCATCTGACAGGATAGTAACATCGGACATTGTAAACCTTGCATCGAAGTTATATTAATCATCAAATGAAACCATCACAAAAAAAATAAATAAATAAAATATATAAAATAAAAAATAGAAATAGAAATAAAAATAAAGAGTTCAAGGACAACCAAATTTCACATTCTGTTTAATGAACATATGTCATTTCATCATGCTATTTCTTTGAGAAATAAGGCCTTTTCAAAATTTATTATCTTCCCTCTACTGATTATCCTCCAATTAAATCATGTTTTGCGTACCAAGATAGTTATTCATGTATTTTGACACACAATGCTTTCCTTTCTGATCACCAACTGTAACTTTCCATCTGTCAAGAATTGTAACTGCTGCGTGCTCTATATCATGCAACACTGCACACAGGCCTCCTTGTCTCTCAACAGCACCAAGACCAGCTCCCCATGACAAGACCCGTGCCAAATCATTACCAGTTCCAGCTGGAAGGATAGCCACAGGAGGAGAAGACTCAAAATTTTGTTTATCAATCGCATCAAGGACCCAACCAACTGTGCCATCACCGCCACAAACAAGAATTCGGAAATGGGAAACTTTCCTGAATAGAAATAAACCAACTTCTGGTCCCTGCGAAGAACTCAATTCGAATACCTAAAAGTAGCCAACAACTAGATATATCACCAAGAGTATATGCTAAAACCCCCGTAAAAACCACATACAAATTGAAGGATTAACAACTTCACTATCAGATCAATCCCAGGCTTCTACTGGTTGTGAAAATGATTAAAGAAAAACAAACAGACATTTTAAGGTAATTAAGATAGTTCACTTCCAGAAGTGAAAACTTCCTATACTATATCCCAAAAGTCACCCATCTAACCAGCATTTTCCTTGTGAAATAAATGGAACAGAGAGTACTAAAATCTAGTCATATTTTTGCAGAAGTAAGTTCATATTATATACATACATACATACATACATACATACATACATATACATACACACATACATAAATATACACATACATAAATATAT
>JAVDBV010069537.1:0-23086 GCA_032619315.1 Piper longum
TATATATATATATATATAGTTGTGCTGCTATGTGCTGCATCAAAATGTAGCGTATAGTAGCTTATTTTATCGTGGGTTGTTGGATGAAAATCTAACGGCCCATACTTTTTTTTTTCTTTACCCTCCCCCCCTAGCCGTTCACGCCGCCACCTCGCCCCGCCCCCGACCCTACTTCGGCCCCGTCCCCGGCCCCGTCTCGACCCAGGCCAAGTCCCCCCCAGGCCCCTCCCACAGTCGCCGTCCCCCACCGCCCCCGTCAGCAGCCGCGGCGGGCCCCCCTCTAGCCGGTTTCCGCTACCCCCTCGGCCGCACTTGGCCCCGCCCTGCCCCTAACCCCACCACGCCCCTGGCCAAGCCCCCCGGCCCCGCCCGCAGCCGTACCCCACCGCCCCGGCCAGGAGCCGCGACTGTCCCCCCTCCCTGCGTTGCTCTTCCCGCTCACGGCTGCCCGAGCTCGGCCGGCGGCGTGCGTTTCCCAACAGGTCCACCCAGCCCCGAGGCGGCGACGTTGGTGGCCAGCGGCCGGCCGGCGGCAAGGTCACCTGCGGGGCGTGGCGCGCCAAAACAAATGGGTGAAAAATAGGGCAGGGTATTTTGGTAATAAAAAATTAACTCGATCGGACTCGAGTTAATATTACGAAATAAATTTTTAAAAAAAATAATTTCATAATAAAAACTTAACTCGATCCCGACTTAAGTTAATATTAATAAAAAAAAATTTAAAAAATAAAATAATTTCGTAATAAAAACTTAACTCGATCCCGACTTAAGTTAATATTACGAAAAAAAATTTAAAAATAAAATTATTTCATAATAAAAGTTTTACTCAATCCCAACTTGAGTTAATATTACGAAATAATTTTAAAAAAAATAAAATAATTTTGTAATAAAAACTTTACTCGATCCATACTCGAGTTTATATTATAAAATAAATTTCAAAAATTTAAAAATAATTTTGTAATAAAAATTTTACACGAGTCGAGTAAATATTATGACACGGGACTGAGTCAAGTAAATAACTAAAATAATTCCGTAAAAAAAATTTGACTCGATCTCGACTCGAGTCAATATTATGACATAAATTTTTTTAAAAAATAAAATAATTTCGTAAAAAACATAGACTTAGTCCCGACTCGAGTCAATATTCTGAAATAATTTTTTTTAAAAAATAAAATAATTTTTGTATTAAAAACTTGACTCGAATCGGGACTGAGTTGGCCAGAAGCGGTGGCCCTAGCCCCCGCATGTGACACGGCGATAGTGTTGGCCAGTGGGCGGCCGGCGATGAGGTCGCTGACAATAAGGTAGAATGGCGGCCAAAAAGAGGGGAGGGGGGAGAAACAGGGGAGGGTAGTATTATAATAAAAATTTTGCTCGATCTCTACTCGATTTAAGTTTTTATTACAAAATAAATTTTAAAAAAACAAAATAATTTCGTTAAAAAACTTGACTCGTGGGGGGCACAATTCATTATTACAAAAAAAAATTAAAAAAATTATAATAAAATCTCGACTCGCTCTCGAGTCGAGTCAATATTACAAAATAAAATAAAATAAAATTGTAATAAAAACTTGACTCGGTCCAGAATCGAGCCATTATTTGAAAGTAATTTTTTTACAAAAATTTTAAAAAAATTATAATAAAAACTTAACTTGCTCCTAAGTCGAGTCAATATTTATTTCATAATATTAAATCGAGTCGTGATGGAGCCATATTTTTACTTCAAAATTATTTTATATGATCAAAAAATTTATTTCTGAATATTGACTTAATTCGGGACCAAGTAATGTTTTTCTTACGAAATTATTTTATTTTTAAAAAAAATTTATTTTCGAATATTAGCTTGAATCGGGACCGAGTAGTATTTTGATTACGAAATTATTTTATATTTTAAAAAAAATTATTTTTGAATATTGTCTTGATTCGGGACTGAGTTAAGTTTTTATTATAAAATTGTTTTATTTTTTAAAATAATTTAATTCATTGTATTAACTCGAGTAAGGACCGAGTCATGTTTTTATTACAAAATTATCCTTTTTTAAAAAAAAAAATTCCGAATATTGACTCGATTCGAGGCGGAGTCAAGTTTTTATTACGAAAATATTTTATTTTTGAAACAAATTTATTTCCTAATATTGACTCGAGTCGGGACTAAGTTAAGTTTTTATTACGAAATTATTTTATTTTTTTAAAATTTATTTTGTTATAAAAATTTGAGTCATGTTGGGATCGAAGCAATGGAAAAAAGAGTACCCAAGTTCCTACAATTGAAGAAAAGTCAACCAGATGTTGCAACTAACAAAATAAGGAAGTACAATGAAGCAAGCAGCCATTTATAAAAAACAATATTTGTGAGAGTAGTTTCCAGAACATGAATATTTTTTTTAAAAAAAAGAAAGAAATGCAAACTATTGAATTGCTAAAACTTTGTTCACATCAGACAGAAATACCATTATAAAAATCAGATTTGTTGTAATTGCAATTGTAAGAGAAATCTGAAGCAACAGTGTAAGCAATCAACATTTCATATATAACGAGTTTTTTCATTAAGATAGACCACCTGCATATGCTCCTTCCTGGTACACAGCCATCGTGTCCATTAACTCTAAGCCTGCACGCTTTAGAAAAAAAACATTTTAAATATATCTTAACCAGCAAATAAAGGTTTCCCATTGATCAAATTCAAACATTAAAAGTCAGTAACTGATATCTGAACACAGAAATCCAACATTTTTGAAATATGCAGAGTATGACCAGAAATACTACTACTAATAATAATAAAAATAATAATAATAACAATAAAGGTTCAAATCAATAATAGATCACGTGAATAGAACATTGGATTCAACCCCCATATTAATGATGGGAATCATTTTAGTGTTGCAGTCCCTAAAGTTTTATTTGACAATATTAGAAGTGAATTTTCAGATTGTCTAATGTTTCAAGCATTTAATTGTTAATTAAAAAAAATCCACCTGAGAGAAGGTCAATGAACTTTATAAGAAGTGGCTTAATCACACACAAGTTCACGAATGTCATGTACACTTATCATTTGATTTCTAAGATTATTGTGGGAAACAAAAAACTTCATCATACATATTTGTTTTCACACAATTCCAAAACTTGATCAGGGATACTGATCCTATTATGGACTATACCTACGCTCAATACAAGAAGAGCTGACGCAATAACCTGATTGTCTCACCGATTAATTTAGAAGCAATTCTGAATTCCTAAGTTTAACCAATACAATATATACGCTGGTATCATGCACAATGCTCCACACAATGAACATTTCATCATCCCATTTACAACACAGCACTCAACATGATAATTGTATGTCTTTCCATTTAACAGATGGAATAATGTGGGTCACCAAGGATTATAGAATGTATGTGTGCTCAAAAAAGGTACACATGATATCACACCTGGTGGTGTGTCCGAAGCAGCACTTTGCAGTTAGCATGAACTTGTTGAAGACGAGAAAGCGCCTTGAAAAAATTTCCTTAATTTCCTCTCCTTTCAAAGCTTTTATCTAAAAGAAGAAAACGCACAACTTATAATCAAGCTAAGCAAAGAAAAATTACAAAACTATGGGAAGAGCTTCGGTCGTCAATGCTTCTATATTAAGGCCTGAGATATTCAAGATCAGAGAAATAATTGAACCATAGGTTCAACTGCAGAGAAAACGTACTTCATCAATTGAAAGTTGATAGTCACGAAAAAAGCAAGAAACAATCTCTTGTCGCTGCGTTATAATCTCAAGTTCCTGTTTTAGCCTCTCCGTTGTACTGATGATATCTCCAGTAGTGGTGCTGCAGCTGCTTAGTGCCTTGTCAATGCTACAAACCAAGCCAATGTACAATTAATAAGTTATACAGCAATCGAATAAAGCCACATGAAACAAAAACATCTACAACAGACAATAACGACTTGATGTCTAAATATAAGGCAGCATATAATGAAGTGACCCTTTAATACACAAAATTCCCTCAACTAGTTACGACGGCCAAATAGTTTGTAACTGGTTTCACAAACAAAACCAATCCAGAAATTGTACTTGTTCAAACAACAATGTCGATGAAAAGTTTGGCGCACCTACGAATATTTGGATTGTTTTATTTACAAGGAAGATATTTTGAAGAGTTGGCATAAGTTTTTCTTTTTAAATAATAACAATGTTAGCCTCATGCCTAAGTGAAACAGTAAATAAATCAAAAAATACCAGGTGTTAACTACAGGTGCGATGTGTTGGGTTATTGGTCAAGTGGTATCGCCTATTAAGGGATGTTTTAGAAACGTCTGAGGCCACCCCATGCATGCTTTGAAGCCCCAAACTATGCACCAATAAAACGTAACTATGCGAAAAGGATGCGTGTTGAGTTTTCATATTAGGTATTATTCCAATAACTATTAAAGGCGAAGAATTGCACAGCGGGCATTTCTCCTAGATTAAATTATGCAACTACCAGACGATTCATAAAACTTAAGTCTTTAAGATTGTTATTGTTAATACTAATTGTCTCACATCTCTAATATAAATGTAAGTTTCTAAATTTTCTAAAATGATTAGTCAATTTGAAGTGAAATCCATGAATGTATTTTCACATGACATAAGAGACGACTTATCTATGGAGTTCATTAGCAAGTCTCATTCGGGTTTGCGTTAATATTAATTGTCTCTCATCTTTATAAAAAATGAGTGATAACTATTATAGTTCATAAATTTTATAAAGTAGTTAGTCATTTTAGAGTGAAGATTTTTACCGTCATTCTTTGAACTGTGGTTTATCGGTGGCAGCTACAACCAGGCATACTTAATTTTGGTTGGGCTTGCGTTTTCTACCCATCCTGGTTGCTTGTTAGTGCATACTTAGTGTTGGCTCAGCAGAAGCCGAAAGCTCTGAGTGCTCTCGTTTACGCAACAGATTTTTTGTTGAGCGCAAGTTTTAGTTACCGGAGATAGTTTATACCCTTTTTTTTTTCTGAGAGGCAATTGTTTATACAGGCTCATAGTCGGAGTTGATTCCAGAGAGAGTGACAATACTGATGATTCATGTCGTTAACACTTATAAACAATCTATTTTTGGTTTGTTTGGAGTCTAGGAAAGATAATGCATTCGCAAATATATTAGTCAACTTAATATGGGCAAGTAGATTGGTAATGCCTACTGGGCTATTGCTCTTATATTCTGTAAATTGCAGATGTTTATACCAGGTCGTTTTCTTTGATTAAAATGGGCAATTTGGCCTAATATCTTATAACCCGACTAGATCAGTATTATTAGGGTGCTCCTCATGCCAATCAAGTCAAGTTTTACTCTGCTAAATCAAACTTTGTTCGTTTAATTTTGAATTTGAATCAAGTTGAAAAGTATTTGAGTCAGATTTAAGTTAGTTTGATTCGTATTTATTTATGTCGTGTTTTCATATAATTTATATTAAATTTTAATTTATAATTAATATCTCAAAGACATAATTATGTATAAATAATAATTTAATCATGTATAAATTTATTTAAATTTGATATTATATAATGATATTTTATAATCTATTTTTTTGTATATAAAAAAAATTAAGATAAATTTGGTAAAAATTTTTATTCTTTTATATAAAGTATCAAACTTCGAACTAAGCTGAATTGCGAAGGTACAAATTTAAAACCGATTCATTTAATATTGAGTTAAGATTTAGGTCAAGTTTTTTTAAATCTAAGTGTCAAGCCAAATCAAACTTTGAACACCCAGTGTTACCATTGTATTACCTTCAATCCAATTCCTATAATTCCGCCTCCATCATGTGTGCACCTAAAATTTGACAATTACTTTATTCCTTTCGGCTATCCATGCTGACTGCATATTTTTGTTGTTTATTGACCAAGTTGCAAAGGAAATTTTATAATAAAACGCCGCTACTTGACCCAATGTTGTTTTTCTAACACTTAGGTTGCTCATATTCACACTTCTGCTCATCCGTGCCAATCAAATTTCAATCTTAACATTTGTTAACAACACGAGCAATCATCTTCTCGACTCTGCAAGCAAGCCCGAAGCTTTCAACGATTTATCATTTGTGATCCGTCCATAATTAATATACACGGTAATCCGTTTGGCTGCCAGATCAATATCTAACGTAATAAACTTCAATTAATTTTTTAAAATGGTTAACTGAACTTAAAAATTTATAGTTTATTTTTATTTATAAATAGGATATTTTCCCATTAAATATTAGATGTAGGACTAAGTTGAATAATCTCACAATCTGCCCACCTAAAAAATTTAGTCTTCAAAATTGGCTCGTTACTAGCCTCAACTCACGATCTTCTATAGCCCATAACCCACGACTTTCAATAACCCATGGCCCGTCCCCAAAATTCTTACACATGGCCTATTGTTAGCCCCAACTCACGACTTTTTGTGACCTGTGACCGGGAACCTATCCAATATCCGTAATCTAACTCATTATCTAATACAAAACTCGATTACTCTGATACTATTTGTAATAACCCTTCACAAAGTGCAACGTATTTGCCTAAATTATATATTTAAAATAGTTAACCCAAATTAAAGATATATAATCCATTCCTAATTATAAACAATATTTTTTCCTGTAAGTATTAGATGTAATACTAAGTTAATAAATTTTACAATCCACCCACCTAGGAAATTTTATTTCCAAAATTTTTACACTTGGCCCGTTGCTATCCCCAACCTACATCCTTCTATGACCCGTGAGATGTGAAACTAAATTGAAAGATATCATGAATCCGTAACTACTTATATAAAATTTAATTTATCTTCAATAGTTCTACTTGTTTAAATTTTTGTTGCCAGCTACCAAACCAAAGTGTTATCTTCTTTCTCCATTCCTATAACTCCGCCCTCACCATCTGCACAGCTCATAAGCTGATTGAGTACTCCCCCATTTTTAATTCGGAAGCCGACGTTCGTTCGCCAACATTTGTTGGGTCTGTTCATACTCATCAATACATGCTGATGAATAAAATGCAAATAATGAAAAATATTAGCATCTGAATGTTTTGAAGAATTTTCTGATATGGCCTCCATTTGACGATTTCATTAGGAACCCATAGCAGAAAGTGGGGCCCATGCTAATTTATTCCCATAGATTCAAATCATACAAAGGTTAACAGAAGAGCTAAAATTCCTGATACCTAGTTGTGTAAATATGTGTAAAAGTTTACACAAGTAATTATATGGTAGCAAGCGATAATATATAAGTACTTATTTATAATATCAAATATGTATTTCTCAATAATTATCATGATTTGATATGATTGGGTTTTATTACAAATAATAATTAGCCTTACAAGCAAACCTCAAGAAAAATAGTCTGTATATAACTATATACATGGTTATACAGTAATAGTAGCTCTTAATTATTCCGGTTTTAAATTTTAAAAATATAATAAATGGGTAGCGATTTGCTATTAATAAATTGGGTTTGCCAGTGTTCTTAGGTGTAAGACTTTACAGCAAATTAATATTCCAATTTTAATACTAAAAAATAAAACCGAATTTAATGGCCTGACCAAGGGATCATAAATGACTTGGAACAATTTTATTAAGGGGAGATACCTGATAGTGTATAAACTTTAAAAGCATAGAGTCTAGTTATGCCAAATCTGTATATGTTATTAAATCCAAGATCCATCATTTAGTCCGTTTAAGTCCGAGGATGCCTAAATTGGAACACGTCGACTTTCCCGATGCAGGAAAGCAAGGCAAGGTATTGGGTGGAAGAGGCCCCGTCCCGCGTGGGCCCAACCGAAGCACGTGCCCAGCTCAGAATGGCCTGTGCTCTTTGGGTCGTGGTGTTTCCCTAAAGTTGATGGATGATTGTACAAAAAAAGATCCATTTATAGATAATTTTTTTCCCAACATTCCATTTATAGATAATTGCAAAAATATATACAAGTAGATTTCAATTAACTAATGATACATCAAATAGATAGTTACGTTGTAATAACCAAATGATCCTCACTTATATTTTAGTAAGATGTATCATTGTGATGGAATTTGTTTTTTTTAAAAATATAAATTTAATTACGGTGTGAATATGGATATAACCATAGTTTCAAATATTGTATCAATTACTATACATAATATATAGTTAATACGAATATATTTAGTTTATTCTGGTCAAACTAGATTCAATTAGGCCTTAAAATTATAAATAAAATATTTTATTAATTAGATATTAACAATATATCTGTCATCAATATTTTATTAAAAATTGGATAAAATATTAAATTTTACAAAAATTTTATATTAAAAAATCGAATACAAATTAAAATAATACCAACATATGAACTATAATACTTAAAAGTGGTATCTGATATATACGGAGTAATCGGGTGGTACATTAGATATTTAAAATGATAGGTTATAACAAAACTTTTGTCGAGTTATAACTTGCCAAAAAAAAAACCATCAAAGAAGAATAAAAATGATGATTTCTTTTTTAGAAAAGAAATAACATGATGGCCATTGAGCATATGAAAAATCATAGAAGACCGGGTAAAAGGACGCTAGGGTTCAACATCATGAGACCGAGAGACTTACTCGTTTTTATTAATTTTTTCATGTAATAATGTGAAGAACGGCTAGGGGAGTGGGGACAGGGGAGCGGAATCGGATACTGTTGTGGTGGCCCGGCGGGAGTGGATCGGATTATGTGAATGTGACCGACAGCTCACGACCGCACGCAGCACCTTTGGTTTTGCTCCTCTCCCAAGCCCAACGGCTACACCACAGCCCCCCCTGTCCCCACCCCCCCCTTCTCTTCAACCATTTTCCTATTTTACACCCTCGTTTTTCTCTATTTTCATAACAAGGCCCCTATCGAACGGTCAACTTGGGGAGAAAGCGTAGAAGGTAACCATGCCAGCACGCCATCGTGACTTCGTAGCGCCAGAAAACGAGAAAAAAAAAACGGCCGTTATTATGCCACGCATCATCCCAGAAGCGTTGACGAGCGAGCAGCTTTTTTTTTTTTTTCAAAATAAACATTTTATTTCGCAGCTAGTTGCGGCACTTATTGATGTGCTATAAATTAGTAGAACCAATGTGGCAAATTTCTTGTTGTACTTCTTAATGCACTAACAGCTAGTAGAACCAAAAAGAGTGATTCAAGTGTGTAGTTTTTTTTTTTTTTCAAGAATGTAAGGCCTTGCAAGGAGCCCAAGTCAACGAACGCACACGAGGAAAAAAAATCATCGAGGTTTTTTGTTTAGTTAGTATAATAAAATAAGAATTTATGAAATTTATATATTGCTCTTTCATTAAAAAAAGTATTTATTTTTAGAATATTTATAGTAAGATATAAATAAAATTATAAACTAAGTGGATCCCTTTGAAATTATATCTCCAACAGATTTTTATAAAAAATACAAATAAAAGTATATCATAATTAGTTATTCATAAATTATAGCTACGAAAATTTTATACATTTTATGTTTTTTTTTGTCAAATAAGCGAAGAATACAAATTAATAAGCTGGCAACTTTTTATTAAAAAAGAAAAAAAAACATGGTAAGCAAGCTAAACACAGACGATGTAAAGGTACGAAAATAAGTTTAAAGTTGTTAATGGCAAGTGATTGTTCATGCACTCTCTGCTGTCGGAGGCAACTCACAAAACAGTTAATGAAGAGCTGCAGCGGCTCTGGTAAGAAGAGTTGGGAGTAAGAAGGTATTTGGAACACAAGGACCATCACGGTCAAAATAACAAAAATTCAGAGAGGGTCCCACAACCTCCTTCTCAAAACATAGCTGTATCTTCAACTCCTAAGGTGAGAGAGGAGTTGTAGACATAAGAATAAGCTGCACATCTCCCTCCCTCTTACCTTTCTGCTAGTCTCTTCTGTACACACTCATCCACACTCTTCTCCTCCTCCTTCTTCTTGGTTTAATGTAAACCTGTTTCCAGCGCCGGAGAAATCCGACCGGAATCTGTTCATCTCTTTGCTCATTTGAGCTACTGCAGCTGGCAATGGCGGCAGCTAGACTGTCCTCGCTGCAGACATGGCTACTCCTGCTGGGTTTGGCCCTGCTGCTCACCCCTTCCGCCCCCGCCGATCCATTTGCCTACTTTGACTGGGAGGTGTCCTACATCACTACTGCGCCACTCGGTGTCAAGCAGCAGGTCTTCAGCTCTTCCTTTGTTTCTCCACTTCTTTTGTTTCTCAGATCTCTCTCTGCTCTCTTGGGTCTTGGAATGTGGATCTGTGTTGCGCTGCATTTTTGAGATAGAGGTTGCGCCTGTGGCTCGTCTTGTTTGTTATTAGGGAATGTGGTTTGTCTTTGTTTGTATTTTCTGCTGGATCTGAATGCTGGTATTATCTGATTGTATTGTGCTCATTATGCTTGCTGGTTCCTAGCTCCTTAGATTTATCATCCTCCCGCTTCTCCTTTATGCTAAAGGATATCTTCATTGGCGAAGAACTGGTTGGAGAGAAATGAGTTTTTCTGTTGTTGTCTCAGAAACAGCTGTTTCTGAGACTGGGTTTTCGGTGGGTTAGGATATGGAAGGATTTCTCATTGGCTTCAGCCGACATTTATTATTATTTTCTAAAAGCTTAGCATGAGAAATATTTTATGTGGTTGAGCTGTAAACAAAAAATCATTTTTGCCTCTAGGTGATTGCGGTTGATGGCAAATTTCCTGGCCCTGTTCTTAATGTGACAACTAACTACAATGTGGTTGTCAACGTCCTTAACAGCCTAGACGAGGATTTGTTGATTACCTGGTAAGTGTTTGATTAATTGTCTCCTTGTTCTATTGACGCAAGGAAAAATCTGTTAAGTGTTTTAACTTTTAAGGTTGTTGCTAATGAAGGGCTGGAATACAACAGAGGAAAAATTCGTGGCAGGATGGGGTTTTAGGCACAAACTGCCCCATTCCTTCTGGCTGGAATTGGACATACCAGTTTCAAGTGAAGGATCAGATCGGCAGCTTTATGTATTTTCCTTCCCTTGGATTCCAGAGAGCAGTTGGAGGATATGGGGGCATAACGATAAATAATCGTGTTGTCATTTCTGTTCCTTTCGGTCAACCGGACGGTGATTATCATATATTCATTGGCGATTGGTACAATAAGAACCATTCGGTGAGAAAGTTAGGCCATCTTTTTATGTCTGGTAAAATAGGAGAAAATTACGAGCGTTTAAATGAGTTTTGTACATGTTTCTGGTGTTGTTGTTAGACGTGTTAGGTATAGTATTCACCAAAACTAAACCCTAAATTAATGAGGATACTTAGAGATATTTCGGAAACTAAACTATTCTTGGAAAGGTAAATCACTAGTATAACACTTATCACAATTCTGACCTTTTTGCTTGTATCTAATGATATTCCCATTGTATATGTAGGATCTAAGAAAGGCACTTAGCGATGGAAAAGACCTTGGAATGCCAGATGGAGTTCTTATAAATGGGAAAGGCCCATATCGATACAATGACACTCTTGTTCCAGACGGTATAGAGTATGAAACAATTAATGTTCATCCAGGTAAACCCAGATGGACGACTTTTATTTCAATTCAGAATATAATACTATTGTTTTCTTTCGTTGTAATTGCTTTATTATATAGACACATAGATAAAAAAGGATTTTATTTTTTATATTACCTTTGTGCCTACTGATTGAGTTTACTTCCTTGATGTTTTACTTGAAATTACATATTGTATATTTTCTTTATAATTTTCTATAACAATTTTATACTCTTTTTTTAAAATCTTAAATATTCAGCATTGATAAATGAATTCCAAATTATTGTAGGACATTTGCTTGTCAAATTATTATACGACTTGTTTGCTTCAATGTGCTATAAGAAACTTAATTATATTAGTTTATTATTATTTATTATTGTTGTTCCTTTAAGCAATTTCTAATTGAAATTAGATTTTTGTTTCCATTGCCCTTATTTTCCTGATAGGAAGTGGCAAAAGTGCTTTTGTTACATTTGAGACTAGCTTGAATGTAACATTAGATTTAGATACATTTCCTTGATTATGATAACCATAATGACTTCAATCACGTAAATTATATGATTATACCAAAGCTTAGTGTATTTATTTCCATTTGAATAGGAAAAACCTACAGGATCCGTGTTCACAATGTTGGCATTTCTACTAGCTTGAACTTCAGAATCCAGAACCATAACATGCTGCTGGTGGAGACAGAAGGATCATACACTGTACAACAGAACTACACTAACCTGGATATTCATTGTGGACAGTCTTATTCATTTTTGGTGACCACTAATCAGAATGCAAGTAGTGACTACTACATAGTCGCAAGTGCAAGAATGGTAAATGAATCTCTTTGGAAGAGAGTTACTGGTGTTGCCATTTTACGTTATTCCAACTCTAAGGGTGCAGCACATGGTCCTCTACCTGATGGACCGAACGATGAATTTGACAAAACATTTTCTATGAACCAGGCACGTTCGGTAAGGTCGGTGAACATATGTTTTTCTTTGTGCTCTTTTATTTCTATTGCTGAAAGGGCATAGTTTATAATGTGTTTTTACATTTAATGTGTTATTTTCTTAAGTTTTTATATTTTATAGCAAAATCGTAATTTATTTTAATTTCTTGTTTTTTTATCAGATGGAATGTCACTGCTAGTGGCGCTCGCCCTAATCCTCAGGGTTCTTTTAGATATGGTTCCATCAACGTGACTCAATTGTATGTGTTAAAAAATACACCACCTGTTAAAATAAGTGGAAAGCATCGAACTACACTTAATGGTCTTTCGTTTGTCAACCCGGAAACTCCTATAAGACTTGCTGATTCTCACAAAGTGAAGGGTGTTTACAAACTTGACTTTCCAGAGAGACCAATTACGGGGCCACCTCGAATGGAGACGTCAGTTATCAATGCTACATACAGAGGGTTTATGGAAATTATATTTCAAAACAATGACACAAAAGTTCAGAGCTATCATCTGGATGGATATGCTTTTTTCGTAGTTGGGTGAGAAATTTTGTTTCTATTATTAGCTAAGTGTTCAGGTGCTACTCTGTTGCTACTGATTTAAAAAATAAACATTTATACAGCATGGATTACGGTGAGTGGACTGAGAATAGCAGGGGAACCTATAACAAATGGGATGGAGTAGCTCGTTGCACTGTACAGGTACTTAACCTTGACTGATGGTGGACCATATCAAATAAATATTTTGACTCCTGTTACATCCTTTTTTTCCTTGTGAAAATTGAGCCACTGATTCATCCTGTTTTCATCTCTTGACCATCTACATATTCAACTTTTTAATCGCTGATCCTTGTCTAACATTGTTGCATGCAAATGGAATTTTTCCCAGGCAAATGGGAGTTAGCATTACGTAGGTTAGGTGTGAAAAAAGACAGTAGTATATTTTGATGCATTATAATAACTGACAAAGAATATCAAACTAATTTTTATTTGTAATTTTATTTTATCTCTCTCTTGTTTATTTTTCATATCTTACTTGTCTAATTGTGGAATAGAATTCGTTGTAATATAGTCAGGAATTTTATTTGGATGTTTAGCATTCAGTTTCCACTAAAACTAATTTATTTCACTTGTTTTACAATCAGGTTTTCCCTGGTGCATGGACAGCCGTTATGATCTCACTTGATAATGTGGGTGTGTGGAATCTTCGTGCAGAAAATCTCGATTCTTGGTACCTCGGACAGGAAACTTATATTAGAGTGGTAAACCCAGAAGCTACTAACAAAACTGAATTGCCTGAACCAGATAATGCCCTTTATTGTGGTGCCCTCAGTAGGTTGCAGAGGCAAGTGTTTAGTCTCTTACATTGCCCATTGTTCACGTCCCTTAATGTTGTCAATTGAATAGTAAATAATGCTTACACATTTCGTTTTCAGGCAACAGACACCTCATGGGCATGGGAAATCTGCAGCTTCTACAGCTGTAGCCGAGAGAACAACGTTAGCGCTCTCATTCCTGTTGATTATTGTTTCCATTTTCCGCTGATGAACTTGCATTGTGTGGATTAGATGTGCATTGAACGTTAGTCCTTTTAGTTCAAAACTATGTTGCTGAGATTGAATTCTGTTGTTGGGAGGAAATCCAATTTGTTTTTAGTTTGGGTTTTGGGATTTCTTTCTCCTTTTTCTTTAGATCCTCATTGGTAATGATGTGGTGGTGATTGACCATTTTTTTCATCTGTTGTTGATTTTTACTGTTCAGACACCTAGATTTATACTGTTAGTCTTTCTTCTTTATCCACTGTCTGTTTTTCGAGCATTGCCTGCAGATACGCTCATATAATCCAACTAATTTTTTTTCCTTTTCCTCCGCTAGGTTAGTTATTTCTACTGCATGTAAGATAAAACTATTTCTACTTTCTATTATTAAGAAAATCAATAAAATTATTGAAATTATCAACTTTATCACTAGCCTTTTGTGTACGACAATTTTAACTTGTATGAGCTGTCACAACCATACCATGTTTCAAAGTGTATTTTGAGGGATTATGACTACAATTTCATGCCTATTGTTTAAAGTGTATTTTGAATTTTTTTACAAATTAATATCCCTATTACTAGGGGTTTATATCTATCTACATCAAAGATGACTTCAGGTGTGGAAGCCTTGTGATCAGCAAATCTTAGGGTTTAAACTCTAAAATCATAACCCTAAATTACAAGAATAGGGTTATATCATGTGTTTGATTGACCCTCTCAAACATTTACATTCTAAATTACGAACTATGGAGGGCTCCTCATATTAATAAAACCGAGCATATTTCATGAACGTTGGTCCGACACAAAGGTGCAAAGAAACTGGAACACCAATTTCTTTTCTGATTGAGGTTGATGAGGGCGGCAGATTTGGTTGCAGGGAACTGTCGGAATAATTTTCCCGCATCTTTAGTATTATTATTTATTTATTATCCTCCTTTGTTTAAATTTAGGGTCCGTTTGATCGATGTAAAAATAGTATAAATAAAAATAAAATCATATGAAATTAAAATATAATGAGATAAATAAAAATTTAAATATATTTTGTATATATTTGGATAGAAAGAAATAAGATAAAAATAAATTATTTTTTCTCAGCGTATATGTATGTGTACCTCCTAAAATTTTTCTTAATTTTTTTTATAAAAAAATATTACTATGTAACTTTTTACATAAACTTACTTTAATTGAAATTAAAAAAAAATTGATTAAATTTCAAGATACTCAAATAAAAAAATTTATAACCTCCAAATTATACATTTTTTTCATAAAATTTTAAGATAACAAAACAGACCCTTATATACTCTAAATCGCCTTTTACACAAAAATAAAATACTTAATTCCAATAGATATAAAGGGTATTTTCATTACTATTACGACACTTTTCTCTTTGTTAATGTCCCTAAGGATGTTATTTGATATAAAATTATTATTAGTAAATCTTTTATAAAATTTTTTTTGTTTTTCTTTTTTGAAATGCAGGTGTCAAGTACACCTTAATCCTATATTAGTACCTTAGAAGTTAGGATAATTGCACAGGATGTGCTACGTACAACCAAATTTAGAGATATAAGTTAATTTAATAAATAATTTTTATTAAATAATAAGATATATTTTAACAGGGATAAGGATGTCATCGCAGTTGGATAATTAGAATAAAGGGTCACATCTTGGGTTCTTTGTGATAAATAAATACCCATTAATTTAAAGAGTAAAATTTTTGGGAATGCTACCTTTTGGGGGCTGCTACATGGGAGAGAATAGTGGGCTACTAAACAGTCATGCTAATAAAATGAAGGTGGCTTAAATGGAATGTTAACATGATATTCATTGAAGTCTTTAAAGATCGAATCCCATGCGGGCATAATTAAAGATCATACCAACTAAAAGAAAATACGAGAACATAAGCCATGCTAGTTTCGCTAGTGTAAAGACGTTTCTCAAATGCTGTTATAAAGAGATTCACCATGTAATCTTATTGTAACGTGAAAAGGTGAAGTTGGCCCAAGAAAATATATGGAGACGATAAAATAGGTCATGGATAAATTAAATTTAAGTACTGATATGACTTATGATGGGATTAAGTGGATGAAAAATTATTCATAACCCTCACTTCAATTTTTTGGGAGCAAGTGGATGGCAAAAAAGAAGAGATTTAAAGATAAATTTTAGTTAAATAAAATATAATTGTACTAATTTGATTAATTTTTTATTTTATTATATTTTAATTAGTTGAATCATCTATTTTTCTAGGATTGCAATTTTTTTTTATAAGAGTTTATTGTTAGCCCCAAGCTAATCCTCAAAAAATTAAGAGATGTCTTAGTATCATCAACGATGATATTCTCGTATTAACAACTACTTGGATGTAAACAAGTCAAGACAAACTGATTTGATTAATATTTTAAATTTTATTATATTTTAATTAGTTGAATCATCTATGTTTTGTAGGGTTGCAATTTATTGTTATTTTATTAATAAGAGTTTAATGTTGGCCCCAAGCTAATCCTAAAAAAAATTAAGAGATGTCATAGTATGAGTAACTGATATTCGGATATTAACAAGTTTAGAGATTTAAATAAGCCAAGCTATTATTTTATGTTTGACTCGATTCGGCTTAAATTTATACTTGTTAATTTTATGTTCGAGAAATTATTTGGTTTGAAATAGGCAGTTCATTGAATTATAAACAGAAGTTTAAACCAACAAGTGTTTACTTCGGTTTGGCTTGAACTCGAGTTCAATATGTTTGAAATCAATATAATATTCGGCTCATATAATATATTTTATTTCATATACAAGTAAATTACTCTTATACCCTCATCAATTACATTCACAAAATATTACAAGTACTTAATATATTACTTAACTATTGACTATTTAACTTATTTAAGAGTAGTAATACTTAATGCTTACTCTAAATTATTATTTTCCCACTTACCCTAAATTCTTATTTTCCCATAATAAAGCATATAAAATATAACTTATTACATTTACTGAAACTAAATTACGAATATATATATATAATTAATATTCATAGTAACTATTTACTTAATTAATTAGTTAGTAATAACTAAGACATGTACAAGTTATAAAACATTTATTAATAAATACTTAGAACTATTTATTAGTTACTACTAAATGTTAGGTAATTACTACTTATCAGGAATAATCTAACCAAACAATTTATTCGGCTCTTAAATAAATAAATAAATGTTCAATACAAACCAAATTTGAACAAGTAACTCTTTAGCTTGAGATTTGCTCAAAATATATAATTGACTAGCAAATCAAGCTTGAGTAAACTAATTTAAAAATAAGCTAAATATGAACAAAGTGGTGCTCAATTCAAAGTACTTAACGGTTATTTATATAAATTACATTGATATAATTTTTTAATTTAAATAAAATTACCTTCATCATCAAACTATTTTTTAAATCTAAAAGTTCAATAATAGAAGAGTAGAGTATCATTTACTAATTGTTTAAAGAAATTAAACCGTATAATTAGGGCTGTTAATTGAGCGAGTCAGCTTGTGAACATTTGACATTTGACTCGGTTTGACTCGACTCGAAACTCGACATTTAAATGCTCGAACTCGAACATGACTCGAACTCAACTTGAACTCGAATCATACGAGTCGAGCTTGAGTAAGGCCGTGTTCGACTCGACTCGACTCGGGTATAACTCGAATTTGAATTGTAGCTCGACGCGAACTCGACTCGATAAAATAATATAATAATATAATTTTTATATTATATATAATATACTAATAAATTTAATTATAACTAATTATATTTATTTATCTACAATAAACTAGCAAAGAAGTGAGATAGTTGAGATGGTAGGTATTCAAGTCCTTAATTTTTAAAAAAGGTTATGAGTTTAAACCACGCCAACTTCTTTTTTTAATTGAGTTAGACTTTTAATCGAGCCGGTTTTGAGCTCACGAACAAGCGGCTATGTTCGAGCTCGAAAAAAATCAAACAGTTTAAGTTTATTTGAATCGAATCGAGCTCAAATACTTAAAAAATATTCGAGTCGAGTTTCGAGCTTAGTAACAAGCTATGTTCGAGCTCAAAAAAATCAAACACTTTAAATTTATTCAAATCGAATCGAACTCGAACACTTAAAAAATATTCGAGTCGAGTTGAAACATATATGGTAAAAACTCGTTCGATCTCAAAGCAAACTCAAACGAATTTCAAACTGTTCAAGGGGAACTCGAACAAGTCGTGCTCGACACGCGCTTTATTTAGCACCCCTACGTATAATCTTAAAAGAAAAAATTTGAGCGAGGTAATCACTCTTGAGGCTGCGGACTGCACACGTAGCTTCCTCCATCACCACCCTTCCCATTTGCCTCTCCCGCTTTTTCTTTTCCGTCTGATCTTTTTTCCTTTCCAAGCTCTGTTTTTTCGATCATTCATGCTGGTTTAATCAACTGCCCGGTATGGCTTTTAGTTACGCCTCCGCACTTTCCTTCACAACTTGCTCCTCCTCTCTCCGTTGCTCCTCTGAAGTACCTCGCCCAAAGCAACCTTCCCCTGACTACCCATACCGCCGCCCAGCTTCAAGCTCTGGCTTTCCTCCAACAGGTCATGATTTGTTACTATTGCTTTAGGGGTAATATTTGCGTATACAAACCGAGCATTGCATGAAACTATCGTTGAACAGGGGAGGCTCATGAGACTAACTTTCAAAGTTGATTCATGGACATGCAGGGTCGACCAAAAAATGGCAGTCCTTGGTGTCAACTGCATTCGCGGCGGCGGTGGTGACCTTTAGCTCCGGGATGCCGGCCATGGCTGACCTTAACAAGTTCGAAGCGGACATGAGAGGTGAGTTTGGTATTGGCTCAGCCGCTCAGTTTGGTTCTGCTGATCTCAGGTATTTAATTTGCCTTGGATTTCCATTACTTTTCGTTGCTTTGTGTTGATCAAATTCCGTGCTCGTTCTTATACGCATTGTAACGTTTCTCTCTGGTAACAATGATAATGACAGGAAAGCAGTTCATGTTAACGAAAATTTCAGGTCATCTTTTTCTCTGGTTTGCTCTTCTCCCCCCTTTACCTGAGCGAAAATGTGCTAACTTAGTAGTAGGCTCTTTGTCTAACACTATTGTAATATACGAACATTGAGTTATCTTAGTTTGTGCAATGTTCTCTCTTTTTGTCAGTAATGAATTTAAATTGCTAACCATATTTGTAGCTATTTGGATACAGACGAGCAAACTTCACATCGGCTGATATGAGGGAATCAAATTTTAGTGGTTGCACCTTTAATGGTGCGTACCTTGAGAAGGCTGTTGCATATAAAGCAAACTTCACAGGTTATTAAACTACCCGTTCAGTTTTTTGGCAATGAACCGTGCAATGTGCTCTTCAAGTTTTAAATTGTTGTCATGTAAGCTAAGGAGCTTTCTACTTTTCCGGTGTCTGCTATCAGAACTCTTACTTATTAAAAATCATTAACAATTTTTTTAAAAAAACACCCAGCTGTAAATTCTATTGCATATGGATGATCTTATATTGTTGAATGAATATTGAATGTTGATGAATTTCATTTATCTTATTCGGATGTTATGTAGTGTACATCTGGATGTATTGATCTAACCTTCTCCTTGTAAGGAGGTAGCTAAATTTCTGATGTAGTTGATATCTGATGTAGGTGCCGACTTGAGTGATACATTGATGGATCGGATGGTAAGCTTATTGTATTTATACCTACTACATTAATTATTGTTTCAACAAAATATGGAAGAAATTTGGTTATAGTTTACCTTTGTAGCTCAAAAAATGAGAGTTGGTGTCCTTTCATCACAAACTCTACAGTGAAATGGATATGATCTGATTAAGAATGTTATGTTTACTTGAGCTATAAACTTGTGGCATAAGCCTTCTTAAAAATTTACTATGGCAAATATGAATA
This sequence comes from Piper longum, assembly GCA_032619315.1. Taxonomy (NCBI): domain Eukaryota; kingdom Viridiplantae; phylum Streptophyta; class Magnoliopsida; order Piperales; family Piperaceae; genus Piper; species Piper longum. The sequence goes on from JAVDBV010069537.1 coordinate 19,927, forward strand.
CCGTGCAACTGCTAAATGTGCGTAAGTTTTGCTGAACAGGTGCTTAATGAAGCTAATCTTACAAATGCTGTACTTGTTAGATCAGTTCTCACCAGAAGTGATCTGGCCGGTGCAACCGTTGAAGGTGCTGACTTTAGTGATGCTGTGATTGATCTTCCACAAAAGCAGGTAACAATATTTGAACATGACTTGTGACCATGTCTCTTGTTAAAATACAATTATTATTATTGGTTGCGGAAATCAAATCTATGCAACTATATCTGTGGGAAAGTTGGAACATTTGTTGATTTAATTAAAATGTTTGAGCTGCAGTTTATGAACAACATCTATGCTGTAGTACTTGTGTTTCAATTGAATTATTTTTCACTCAGAAGTGAAGATAGGGAAGAGCTTATGTTAGTAATCTCTGTTTGCCCCAGAAAAATGCAAAATTTTTCAATGAGGTAACAAACTTTTAAGATGTTTTTTCCGACAAGCTCCCATGGTTATTTTTGGGTGGTCTTAAATTGTTTTTGTGGCATAATATATGCCATTAAATGTGTCTGTTCTTCGTACATTCTTCAGGGTATCATTGAGATAGAAAGAAATAAAAGACCCTATGATATGGAAAAATGGCATGAGATAGATAATATGGGGATTTGAGATATTCCTTTCCATGTATAAATATGACGAAAGGAAAGGAAATGACATGGCGACGAGAAAATTTTATTTCTTTTTAATTCTTTATGTTTTGGACAGAGAATTTTTTTGAAGAAAATTTCCTATGGGACGACCTGCAGGAAAGTCGTATTTTCTTCTTCAAAATTTTATGCCAACCAAATACTTGAATTTGAAAAAAGTCAAATCTCCTCTATGCATTTCTTTGTGCCAATAAAACACAGCCTTAATTGAAAATTAGAATTGTGGATGCATCTTCATGACCTCTTCTATTTCACAGCTGTTTGTATTTTATTATATTAGTTCTTAATATAATTAATTAGAACTAAAATTGTCGTGAAGAGCCTGTAAGGATGTTCTAGTCTAAGATAATAAAAAATTATGATAATTATCATTCTTAGCTAATAAGGGTATGTATATATCTATATATAGATTTACATAAAATCTATATATTTATTTAGATTTGGATAGGGCACACTATTATGGTGCATCTAGAATCACGTACGCAAACACATTACATGTATGCAGATCACTCTCATATGTTGTCCGTATGGTGGTGTCATTTATTTAATATCCTTGGATGCTTATATGATGCAGCCAGAGATTACATATGATGTTGAGACGTATGGTATGCTCAATCAAATTTTGTGCTTATTTCAGGCCTTGTGTAAATATGCGAATGGAACAAATCCTATAACAGGGGTGAGTACAAGAACCAGTCTAGGGTGCGGAAACAGCCGCCGTAGTGCATATGGCTCACCTTCTTCTCCACTATTGAGTGCCCCTCCTCAGAAACTTCTTGATCGTGATGGCTACTGTGACGAATCAACCCGTCTCTGCGACGCAAAGTAAATCAGAGCATAGACTGCCTCTTAGGAAGAGTGTAACACGAATTTTTGTATATGTGTGCAGATTCCTATAAACTGTCCATGATTTTCATGTGATTGATACAAGCAAGATATCTATATATGTAAGGTCAAATGCTTTTATCTGAGAAAAAATTGAACAATGAAAACAATTTGAACAACTGTTCAGTAATCGAATTCCCAGCGTCATCGGTCATGCACAACTAGGCTAGGTTATAGTTTCTTATTTTCGAGAATAATTCATATCTTCGATTTTTATGAATGGTCTTTCTAATATATAAGAGATTAGTGTTTTTGTATCAGGAATTGTTATGAGCTTTCACTTCCAAAGTTCAATTTGGCAGCTAGAAGTGCAGGTTGAAGCGTAATAAGTTTCTGTAGCTTGTGTTCTTTAAGATTGCACCACGTAGAATCCGTGACCTGGTAGCCATTGGCAACAGGGGAGTACTTATGAGCTTCCTTTGAAACATTCTGCAGATCGTGACTGAGTTGAGCTGCAACAAGCTTGCCAAGAACTCGCCAATCTTGGTTATCGGTGCATGTGTTGCCACTACACATGAGAGAGCTCATATTCTCAGTAAGCTGGCCATGCAGGTTGGTTGGTACAAGATGCAACTGGTGTTCTTGAAAAAAAGGAGAAGCATTCAACTGGCTTGCAAGATTGACTTCCACACTGTTGTTGTTAATGCCATAGAGTGAGATGGAGGTACAACTTGCATTGCCGGTAGTAGTGTTGGAGTTTTGTTGCTTGGGGCTTTCTAGCTGGGGATGTTGTAGGAAGGGGTCAGGATGAGGAAGATGGTAATGGAAGTTGTTGTAGTACTCCACCTCTTGCTTGCAGGGGTAGACAGCAGCCAATGGGTTGTAGTCGCCAAGATTGTCTTGATGTTGGTATTCGTGATCTCTTTGGTGTGTCTAGCTGCTCCGGCGTGAAGGAAACATGCTCGTCATACCAGCTACATGACTCGTGCTCGTTCATCCTCCTCGCTGCGGCATTTTCTTTCTAAACACCCGGCAAACCACCCACCCTGTTGACAAGAAAATATTCTTATCAAATACAAAACTACAACTTTGTTGACAAGAAAATACTCTTATCAAATACAAAAACACAAACTCTCATTTTCTTCTCCAAACAACCTCTTCACACTCAATTCTGAATTCTTACATTGTAGAAACTTTGCTTCTTTCTTTCTCTCTCTTATTCTTCCTTGTTTACAACACACAATGAGAGGGGTTATTTATACTAACTCAAGATTAATACAAGCCATAAAAACCACACCTAACACATACCTAACATTGACTCACAATTTATTATGTGTAAAACATTAGAAGCTTCTTTGAATTAAGCTTCATTGTTTTGAATTGAGTTTTATATAAACTTGAGTTTAAAACAAGTTTATATTTCAACACTCCCCCTTAAACTTGTTTTATAATGCCAAGTGTGTTTCTCACACCCAATTAGCATCAATCGGCCTCACCACTTTCTTGCATCCGACTTGACATCTCTCTTGGACACAATTCCCTTTACGGATTCCCTCAATAAGCAACTGTCCACCCTCTGGTTCAAACAGTGCACCCACCTGGGAAAAAACCCAAAACTGAGGTTGGTATAGGAATACGCACCACTCGCATCCTCC
>JAVDBV010069546.1:0-23835 GCA_032619315.1 Piper longum
GGGTGGGAGGGAGGCAAGGAGGTGGGTGGAAGGCGGGGCAGGAGGAGAGAGGCAGCGATGAGGGTGGGAGGGAGGCGGGTAGCAGGTGGGAGGTAGTGACAGGGTGGGAGAGAGGATGAGCAATTTATTTATTCTTAGTCGTTTATGTAAATAGATAGCTCAAATTAAATTTGATGCAAAAATAATTTTTTCACCATATTGTAGGAAAACCAAACTATATGACATGGGACGAATTAAAAACCATACAAATTAAAATCCATGGCTTTTATTTTTGTATTAATTATATAAGCACTAATTTCAAATTGGGAAACGCGGGAAAATTTTAAAAAAAACATAAAATGGAGAGCTCGAGCTCTCCCACAGCGGCAATGGAGCAGCCGAGCTTCTCCAGCTTCAAGATTCAACTCCTCTCATTCCTCTCCCAATTCCAAGACCTCAGAGTACGCACCGCACCGTCTTCTCCTTCGATTCCTCTACAATCTGATGGTTTTTCCCCCTCTTTTTTTGTATGCTTTTTTCTGATCGAACAAAACCCTAGGAAGACGAGCGGCGGGCGAAAGAGGGGATTGAAATCGCAAATCAGGTCCTTGCTTTCTGATTTTTTTTTTCAGTTTTTTCATTTTTTTGGGATATAATTGGGTTTTTGTCTTGATTGTTGTCATTTTGCTGTTTGGGATGAGATGCAGTTGAGGAAGCAGTCGGAGGTGGAATTGGGGGAGAAGATTCGGGAGCTGCGGGAGGAGTTGGGAGCTTTCCAAGAATCGAAGCGGAAGCTCGAAGTAACGGTGGGTGTGGTTTTTGTTTCGATCTGCTATATGTCGTTGGGGCGCTGTTCGACAAGTTGATGTGCTTGATTGTGCATTTGTGGAGTTTGTCGGTTGAATCTCTTTAGAAACAACACAAACACAATTCAGAAATCATGGGCGCGTCTGATATGGCAATCCTGTCTATGGCATTTTTGTAGATCCAAAAAGTAGAATAAGTGTGAAGAATTCACCAAATAAATGAGACATCTGAAAGCAATTCTGTATGGATTATAGAAATGCGCTAATATAAACTAGACCAACGAGGAGAGCACAGAATGGAAGTATGTGCACAACCGTGACCATTTTTGCTAAGCCATTGATCTGAAACTGGATTGAAGAGACTGTTCTTATCATCCGTAGTCCTCTCTTTCTTATGAGCTTTATGTGATATATTTGCATTTTTTTTTGCCAACAATGCTGATTATTTAACTTTTTCCACATCTTCTATTCATGAAGATGACTGACCTTCTGCAAGCAATAATTTGTAAATCCCTGCTTTGATGCATGGGAGTTAAAAGAAAAAGGTTGTAATTTGAAGTTATGAGTGCATAACAGTAGGGTCAGTAGTGTGATTCCAATTTCTACTTAGATTGCGCCTCACACTGAGAGTTTGCCACGGGCTTAATTAGTATGATATTGGTTGACAAAGAAAATAACCGGCAGCCTAATGCTGTTGATATTATGTTGTCCAATTGATTAAATAATCAGACTTCTATTAGTTCCAGAGATGCCAAGAAGAGAATGAAACACATTGATTAGTGTTTGTTTACAATCAACAGCTTCTGAGCAAGATTTTGCTCATCTTATAGGTACATTACCTTCAGAATGACAACGCAGTTCTAGATATGAAAATACAAGAGTTAAAAGGGACTGTAGAAAGTTTGTTACAGTCAAGAGACGTATTCATAAAGAACTACGAGGTCTGTATTTTTTTTTAAGCAGCTTCTTTATTTATTTATTCGTGACCACGCACGATTATTGCTTCCTTTGGAAATTCTCATCTAGTTATCCAATTTACTTCTTTTGCTTCAATCTGCATCCTTGTGTGTCTACAACTTGATTGTTTGTTTGTGACGAGGTTTGTATATTCTTGAGTCTGAATGCTAATCAATTAGGTAAATGGGTTAAGCACGTCATAAAAACCGGCACCATAAGAAAAGGAATAAGAAGACTAACAAACATTTATTCAACTTTTTGGCTCATCACATATGCAGGATTCCACATGTGAGCTAAGGCATTCAATTGAAACAAAAGATAGGAAACTCGGTGCCCTTTCACAGATGCTGCAAACACATAAGAAATTATTTGGCTCATTGGAAAGGGAAGCACTATCCTTGAAGCAAACTTTGGAACGAACAGAGCACATTGTGTGTGAGAAGGAACAAGTAGGCATGTTTTTGTTTCGGCCTTTTGTTTCGTTCTTTATATCATATTATGAAAATATCTGTGCTTTTTTCCTGTATAAAGATGCATGGTACGCAACTATCCATTGGCTCATATCTGGTCATTTTTCAGTGACGGAATTGATCAGAAAAATGGACTTAGTCACAAGCTATGAAGAACAGTGTAAGGGTAATTATCTTTTTATTTTTTTTCATTTGAGAGGTTTGAGAATTTGAAATAGAATTAGTTATAAGATCTCACTGTTATATTTTTTTTGTTTATCAGTACTGTAATTCAATGCTTACAAATCTAAGCTTTATTTTAAACTCGCAAAGTATGACAATAATATTTATAATATGTAAAAAAATATATTGCCACGATGATGAGTATATAACAGAATAAATGTTATAGAAGCTGAAGTCTATTCTTCAAATAGTGGTAAATGCCTCAACTGCTATCATAGTAATTTACATTAGTTCTGGTGGGAAGTAGTCATTCAATATATTTACACCACCTTTTGCTTTCAGAAAAATTTGTTTTGCTGGAAACAAATCTGAAGACCTGTCAGGATGAGCTCCAGAGAAAGAACTCCATCATCCTAGAACTGAAAGAAGAGATTAAAGATGCAAAAGATCATGGCAACTGTATTGCTCAAATTGAAGAAATATCCATCTTGTTCACTGTTATTATCCAGAATGTCATTTTACTGGATATTCTATATCATGTTTTTATTAACTCTTACCTGTAGAAATCACATTCGCAGAACTGAATCTATGAAGGAAGTGGTAATACAAAATTTGATTGCCGAGAACCAGGTCAGGATATGAGATCTTCTTAACCAGTATATATTTTTCCTCTTAGCTTCTTTACCGCTGATGCTTGCCTCTGTGAAAAAACAGGCCTTGCGTCTAGAGGTGGAAGCACTAGAAGACAATCTACAAAGAATTCTACCACATGTTATTGCCGCTCCGGAGGTGAGGAGATAAAGTGGGTTATTTCTATTTGCACTTGGGACTTCTTTAACTTAGAGCATGTGCCGGCCTTGTGCTATCTTTGGAATCGTTATGTTTTTAATAAATTTCCTGATTTCTGTGTCTTATGACCAAGCCTCATCCTTGACTATCCCCTAAATAGTTAGGTCTGATCCTTGTGTATTTGTTTATCTGGTGTTGCATCGTATACTTGACTTAGAATGCTTCTTCTTTTGTGTTGTATGTCCAGGCAAACGTGAAATATGTTGGAGATGACAATGATGAGGGGTACCATTGCTTACACTATTTTAATATGATTCTTAATTATTTAGTTCATATATGATTGGTGCTTTATATGTGTCAGAGTCAAAGAAAATTGTCAAGGGGCGAGTGAAGATGTACAGAACGAGATTGGCCAAAGTACTGTGGATGAACCAGGTTTTTGCTTTCTACTATCTCATATTTCGTGTCTCCAATTTGTATTCCTGTATTTCATCAAATTAGTATCTGTAGTACTTAGAAGAGTATCCTCTAGAGGCGTACTTCATGGTACTAATTCTATGTAGCCAAGCATGTTAGGATTGCCAACAATGTAATAGATTGATTGTGTTACTAAGATTTTTTTTTCATTTTTTTTTTCAACGTTACTTATGAAATTTTTGTAAAAAGAACGCAGCTTGTTGAGAAGTCCTCAAAAGAAGAGGGGTACTTTTGAAGCTAGTAAATCTGAGGTGATCATATGTTTCCTTTACAATTTGTAGAATTATCATGTTGGTCATTGACTGATTTACACATTATTTTCTTTGGTGTTTGCTTATCGAATGTAAGCTTTTTTGTTTCTCTCCGCTGTCCACACGTTCAGAGGCAGCAGCTAATGTCGTTAATCCTTCCTTAGCCAGAAACAAGGTTCCCAACTATTTTTCTCTAGCTTCTCTATATTGCGGTTTTCACAACCTTCTGTGCAATAAAATATCCTCTTTGGAAATTTGTGTAGGCCAATACCTGCACTGATTTTAGGCATCAGTTGGCTTCAGATAGCTCGGTTACAGGAGATGGGATATCAGAAGCTTTAAGTAGTTTGCAAGTTCCTGGAGGTAATTTGCAGAATGCAATTCTTATTTGCTTGGCCATGCAATCATCTTTTGCTGCTAATAACATCTCTCTTGTAAGGAGTTGATAGAACAGGCTCCATATTTCAGGAACCTTTCCACTTCATTTCTTCAGGATATTGTATCAACAATTTACATGTGAAAACAATCCATGCATGTCTCTTTCCAACCTAGATAGATAAGTTGTAGTTGGCAATATTGATGACAATGACAAATAATAATTTGCTTGTCATGCTGCAGGTGAAAACGAGTGATGGTAACAATATCTTCTTGATAGAGTATCTTATCCTGATTCAATATACCTTGCAATCAACCTTTGATGACTGCATTGCTGTTTATTGCCTTTGGGGAGTCTTATCCTAATCCTTTGAAGGACAACATTAGCAGTCTAGTAAATCTTGAAAGGCCCATAAGATTGGACAAACAAGTTGATTGTAGGATGAAAGAAATTTTTGTTGCAACTTTGAATGCCAAAGAACACAATGAAAGAAGAAAGTTACGCAGCAAAACCTCAAATAATAATTATTGGAGAAATCTGCCATTTGTACAATTTTTCACTTACAAATAGGATAATATTAAGTATAAATTTATTATCCTAATTAATTTAGGTCAAATAAATTACCTCTAATTTAGGGTTTTTGGAGTCTAATTTAATTTTTAAGAGAGGAAAGACATTGATGAAGGCTCGGTTTGCAAAAATGCTTGAGTTAAACAGTGTAGAAAAAATTCGTCCTCTTCCAACCAGTGATCTTAAACCAATATTTAACTTATATTAGCAATTAAAGAGGATGGCTTGTTACATTGTTAGTCTTGTTTTACATGCAAACCTAAAATATTTAGGGTTTGTTTGATTGTCATGAAATTATATGAAAAACATGCACAATCCAAAGATAAAAAATTTCCTTGCATTTGGTTGTTGGTTGTTTGAAAATTCATTCAAAAGAAATTTTATTTTTAGTCAAAGCAAGTCAATGCAAAAATTTTGTAAAGTAATATTTTCTTGTGAAAAATAAAAAAAATTGTAGAAAATTTCGAGAGACATGTATGAGAAGGTAATATTTTATTTTCATCTTATTTTTTTATTATCCAAACATGGGAATGAAATCTTTAAAATTTTCATGTTATTTTATTTTATTTAATTTTCATTTCCTATGATATCTTTTTTCATTTGTACTATATTCATGCCAACTAAACGAACACGTAAGAGTTTGGTTAAGAGCTGAATCACATTAAACCATCATTTACTAACATACTATATTTCATGCTATTATTAACTCATCAACTCTGTTTTTCTTCTTTTTCATCCACCTGATCTCAATCCTAGATCATTTTGAAGCATGAATGGAAGAAGATAATTGCTCATTTTGAAGCAAAAATGGAACATAATTTGTCAACTATTTTGTACACCGGAACTCCCAAAGAACGGCATTCTCCTTGTTAAAAAGTAAAGAATCTAAACGCATGCATCTGCTCTGTGAAGGGCAAGTCCGTGAGCTTCTTTTCATACATGGCTTCTTTGATGGCAAAGAAATGCTCTTTATTTCACTCCAACCGATGCATGCTTAGCTTGTATACGATAACAACTAAGTAGCAACAATAGAAATCTCAGTAATACGAGTGATCATATAGGAAGGTGGCTTTCTTTCCCTTCCCTCGCCAAGTTTAAAACCATCCTTGACCTTCACCCTTGTGAAGAAAAGTGTTGCTCCCACCAAGCCAGAACCGAAAAATCCAACAAAACCGAAGCCCGGTAAATGATGCTTGCCTCGGTGCTGCCCATTTCCTTGTCCTGTAAAACAGTCTGAGCAGCAAGATCATTGACTTTGGTCACTACTGAGTCTTCCCTTTATTTTTCCGAGAATTGTTTGGTGGAGTACTAGGTTCTCATAGACAGGAGGAAGGTGAAGATCATGCGAAAGTTGCTGGGGACGATTGATGGTGGGTTTTGGAAGGGGATTTGCTTCATTCTAGCCGCCATGACAGTGTTGGTTTGGCTCTTCAATGTTGAGATTGTCACTGATATTAGAGGTGAAAGCAGCATTAGGCCCATACATGCTCCAAGAAGATGGAGGCATACACCCAATGCGTTTTTGGAGCTGCACTACTTCAACAAGAGAAGAGCCCAAGGGACCTGACCCTATTCACAACAGCTACCACTCTTTTTTATACAAGTTCTTACAACAGTTACCAAGCCAATCCTATACTTAATGATGATAACTTACTGAAGCTTCACCTGTGAGGATAAAAATTTGCCTCCTACCTGTTTAATAAATTAACTTGGAGTGGTTTTCTTGCGTCGGGTAGCCTAGTCCTGAACTTGAATTCTATACGGAACTTTACATGTTTGATGACAGCAGGTTTAAATCTTATTTAAACCAATGCACATAAACTCCCAGAAAAATTGTTTATATGTACCCCTGTTATTGGAAGCACAACAAAGCTTTCATAACTTATTCAATGCCATTAACTGTTCATCGCTCTGTATAAACCAATCAGATCAACATGTATCTAATGTTTATCTCGAAGGCTCAATCTACACCTCCAAGTTCAGATAAGAAAATGAAAAATAGGAGGCAATTTATGCACTTTACAAGTGTTGAATGCTTTTCGAGGAAAAAGTGTTTCCAGTCTTCCTTTCTGCTTTGGTTGCATTTGTGTGCTCTTCTTCATTACCTAGACACTGTTTTCTACGTTCGCCAAGCGAACCAGTTCTCTGCCCTATATTGATTTCTTGCATGATTCTTTTCTTGTTAGAGGAGCAAGGAAGTCCAGAGAACCCACCGGAAGATCTTTAAGTAAAAAAACGTTGCCCTGTCAAGATGCCTTATTAGCTCAATTGATCTACATACCAAAAACTAGCTTCTCTCGCAAAGCAAATTTTCTTATTCTTTGTTTCTCTCATGTCCATTTATTTTTTCTTTGTTATCAGTAAGAACTGAGGGTTCTATGCCATTATTTCGTCATCATTCCTGATATGACCCAGAATATTACACTTGACATGCAAAATTATTTGTGGCAATCATGTTTTTGTCATATTTGTTATGGAATTGTTGGCCATACCAAAGAGCAATATAGGAAAAAAAAAACCAATTGACGCACCAAAATGGATATCAAAATGTTACATAGTTTACAGTACAAATAGGATCAATGAGCCTCGTTTTTTTAGGACATGAACTTCCTAGCAGATTTATAATGGCAAATTAAAACTTTAAAAAATGCATGGACCTTCCAAAAGTTTTCATATCGCTAAGAGAAACAAAAAAGTGTTGATCTAAAGTAATCAAAAGCATGAGTAAAAGGAAAGTCAGAATAAAAGAGAAAAGAAAAGATTTATTCTTTCTCCGCCTACAGCTCTCAGCCCTGGATCTTTTCCTTTCTCTTTCTTCTTAATTCCACATTATCTTTTTCAACTTCTTTTCTTGCTGAATATTTTGACTATACCAAGAATCTAAGGCTCGGTCTAAAGCTGAGCAAAGACTCCAAAGATGCCTTAGATTGTGAGTAGATGTCTGAGACATTTTGTCTTTAAGGTGCAACAAAATGTTCACCAGGAATTTATCAACAATTTTATGCCAATTGATTCATTGGATTTTGAGATGAAGCTTCCCTGCTACAGTAAGCTTTTTATGTTTTACAGAAAGGTGGCCTCAAATAAGGTTGATAAAAATGTTCAAGGATCAAACATTTGTACATCAATGCATTTGGGGAATGTTTGAATAGATGAATAAAAAAAGTTAAGGGAGATAACTATGTCAATACCTTGCTTTTGGCCTTTGTTGAAAATTACCGTTGCCAAGCACAACAATAAGAACTCGTTAGGGCATTCTACCTGCTGGCTGCCACGGGTAAGTTCGGGTTTTAAAGCAGCACTCCTTGCCACGACCATCGTTCTCCTTTGCAAGATGCAGCAACAATAATTGTTCTAGTCTATGGTTGTACCTATCTAATAACAAGATTGTTGATCTTTGGTGCTCAAATGTCCCTCGTACTCAAGCTACTAAGGTTAAGAATGTTCACGGATCCTTGCACAACACCAATCTGAGCTTATCGCCACCCCCTTTCTTAGTCTCGTAGGAGAATTGGAATTCCAGTGTTAGTCTTGCAATGAACCACATTTCGTCAACTTCAGAGAGCCGTGGAACATCAACTCAGCAGTCCGATTCGAAAACATTGCAAAGTAAAATGACAATAACTGCCAGCAAAGAACATCAAGATTACTAATATGATGACTTTAAGCCAATGTAATTGCTACTTTATGTCCAAGCTAAAGCGGTGGAAAAGGACAACATGTAGAAATTACTACTTAACCTAAAGGCTTAATCTATTGGGATTGAAAACAATTTAATGGTTTATCCTAACAGTAACAACATTATATGTCAGCCTTAAAAAGAGCGATGATGAGTAGATAAATCGCAATAAATCAATGGACCCAGAAGACAGCCGAAATTGAAAACAACATGACATGGCAAAAATGTGGAAAGCTACAAATAAGATTTGCACAGACGACGATTCTGATAGTTAGTGCACTATATCAAACTTAGATTCATCACATGCTTTTCTAAATTTTCACATCCAAGAACCAGTGATCGAGGCATAGTAGGTCCTTGAGATAGCTCATAAAGATGACAATGGTTACATAGAGGCTCTTGAACATTTCTTTGAATGCATATATGAGCCCCTCGTGGAAGATCTACAACCACGAGTATATCCCGAATCTGAGCTTCAAACTTCAATTGAAGAAATCAAACATGAGCCATTAATCTGGTTTAATTACCCAGGTACAACTTCAACTCTCAAGAGAGGTAGGACGGCTAGGTTACCATATTGTTTCTATATTGTTTCCACGCTTGGTTTTTCTGTTTCTTGCATTATTAAGGCAGTTCTCATAGAACTTCAACTACATCATATAAATAAACTGAGTCATACAATTCTTATTTTTGTCAGTTGCAAAAAACTCCATCTACATAGCTAAACTATATATTCCTGTAAAGCAATGGCGCAGCGAGATATCCTATTCATGTCATTACCATGCAGAAAAAACTAATCGAACAAAAATGACAAAAAAAAAAAAAACAAGCCATGAAAACATCCAAAATTACCTAGTTCAGAAGAACTCAATAATTCCATGTCCAAATTTCAATCTTCCTTGAATTAAACTAGTGCTTCTTCAAGTTCCATCTATAATATACCAATGACCAACAGCTAACAAAAAATTGCTAATCCTCATCTGATCCAGTATCAAACTCTGACCCACTCTCCACCTCACACTCATCCCCAGAGTCACCTTCCTCTTCAGACCCTTCTTCCCCAGCCAGCTCATCCCCCTTCAACCCCTCCAACTCCACCACACCCTTCCCCCTATACATGACCCCAGTCCTCATCACATAGTAAAACTTCCTCCTCACCCCCACCAGGGGATCCACCTCCACCAGCCTCCCCTTCCTGTACCCTTCCTTGAGCACCACCGTCGTCGTCTTGCACTTCAACGACAAGTAGAACACACCAGGGTACCTCGTGAACACCCGGGTAAACTTGTGCGGCAGGTTCAACTCCTCCCTCATCGGCCTCAAGTAGTTGCGCTTCGTCTTCCTGTGCAGCATCAAGCTCAGCACCTCGTGCAGCACCCCGACGACGTGCTTCTCCATCAGCTCGCTGCTCGGGTCGATCTCCGACGAGTCCTCGTACGGCGAGATGTACGGCAGCTGCTGGAACTGGCTCATCCAAGCAGCCACCTTTTTCCTCGACCCGTACCCTCTCGGGAACTCCATCGGAAACCCCATAGCCAAGCTCCCCCCCAACTTCTTATAATCCTTATACGAAGGCGAACAATCCGAAGTATGTCTCGTGAGAGCCGACACGGCCAGCTCCGGCCGCCACTGCGAAAGCTCCAAACATGGTAACCCGTCGTGCCGCTTGCAAAGTTTGAATATTTCGGGGCGTTGGGGGATCAGCGACTTGAGATAGTCGTCGGGGAGGCCGAGATCCCACTTGAGGGGTTGGAGCCACTGGAGGGGGAGGCGGCGGGACTTGGACATCATGAGGAGGCGGGCTAGGCGGTCGGCGGTGGAGGCGGCGGCGGCGGCGTGGGCGGAGCGCTCGAGGGAGTCGAGGAAGAGGGCGGTGTCGGTGAGGCGGAAGCAGGGGAGGTTGGAGTAGCGGGGATCGGGGGCCTCGTGGAAGAGGGTGGGGTAGCGGCGGAGGAAGCGGAGGACGGGGACGGTGAGGCCGAGGGGGCGCTGCTGCGGAGCGAGGACGCGGGCCGAGAGGTGGCCGTGGCTGCTCCGCTTGATGGCGTCCTTGAGCAGGCAGGCGGCCTTCAGGTCCGTCTCGGTATCGATGATGTGGTCCAGAGCTCGGTTCTTCACCCACTTCAACCGGACTCGAGCTATGCAGCGGAGCTGCTGGTGCTGGTGCGGTCGGGCGCGGCCGTACGCCGCCGCCATTGACGCCGCCGGCGGCGGCGGCGGCGGCCGCTGATAGGTTGAAGAAGGAGAAAGAGGTATGATGAGCCCATTGCGGAGTTGGGCTTTTGATGGGCTGGGGGTCGGCCCATTTGGCATTGTGCGGGTTTTGGGGTGTATTTTGAGGGGGATGATTCATTATTACTAATTACTAATTATTCCTAAAAATTAAGAAGAGCTACCCCCTCCTATAATGTATAAACGAACTATATATTTGATTTGAATATTTTTTAGCGGCTCCTATAAAATGATATTTATATGTATTAATATTAGAGTGTCAACTAACATACTTTTAGATTTTTTAAAAATACACTAATTAATAGATATTTTAAAATTAATTTATATTACAATGATAATAAAGATGAATGTGATAGAAACATTAGATTCAGAAGAAAATTTATAATTACCTTATTATTTATTTTTTTATTTTTCTATATAGATTTTGAGTGGTAAGACTCACTAAATTGTTTGAAATAAAAATTGTAACTAATATAAGTTATATATGAGTTATAACTCATACATATAAGGCGTTTTTTTTTGAAAAGTACTCAATGTTATGCAGAATTGGAAGCCACACCAAACTGATTGAGGATAAGATTCAATCAAATTGACTGTATTAAGTTTAGAAATGTACCCAGATGTTCCTAAGGGCTTGCATGCGCGTAGGCGAAGGAGATGAAAATGGAAAACAAAATAGATGAAAAATGGACAAAACTTAGTGAAAATAAAAAATATGAGTAATTTGAAACTTGAACATGTAAATCAGTTGGAAGGTTAAGTTGTTAGTCTTGATAGTTAAAATTAAAGAAAAGATCTCAAATTTATCACCCTCGTGCAAGGGGTCGTAGAGAAATTTCAACCAAAAATAAATACTTAATCATTCTATTCAATCTTGTAACCTTTTTAACATTGGAAATTTAACTTTAATACAAAAATAGTTCAAAAAATATTTTTAATCACTATATGATTATGTATCTATAATGTTGAGAGGATATAATAATATAACTAGATACATTAGAGGAATTTGTGGAGAGTCAATTTATTGGAAGGGTATTAATCGCAAATAACTCTTAACTTTATGTTTTATTATAAGATTAATGAATGTTAACTTAAAAAAGATCTAGTATTAAGCTAATCAACTTTTAGCTCTACGTATCCTGTGAGATAGGGGACTCCTTTGAGTATATATATACCTCATAGTTTTATATAAGGAGTGAAAAGGTAACAAGCCAATCACATATAAAAATTTCATTCCCGTTCAAATTCTCGTGAACAGGCTCTTCTATCTTTCTATATATGAGAAGCATGGCATGTGTATTAATTTATCAAATTAAAATGGGGATCCACCTGTTTTGATGCTATGAGGGTTTTGGGATTATTTTGATAGGAAATATTAATTAGCATCATGTATTTTTCTTGTATTTTTTAATTAGTATCCTAAATTAGGTAGTATCCTATATGCAGAAGAATTAGAGGTCAAACTAATTGAGGATAAAATTCAATTTAAGGTTTTTCTTTGTTACTAGAGGTTTGCATGAGGAGATACGATGTGATTTTCTTTTAGAGTATGAAAAGGGGAAACAAAGTAGTTGTGTTTACGCGAGTGAAAATAATAGACGAGCAGTTTAAAACTGAACATGTAAATCAATAGTAAGGTTAAGCTAAAATGCTTTACCAAATCAAAATGAAGTATGATAGTTATCTTTAACATACAAGGGCATTAGCTAATTTGACATCACAATCAACTAATTAACTGGAATGTCTTGAAACAAATATCGGCTATAAGAACCAGTAATAACTAGAAAAACATAGATTAATGTCCTCATTAATTCTTAAAACAACCTATCTGCCATAAATATATTTATTAAGCGAATTATTTGCTCAACACCGAGTGAACATTATACCCACATTAGCTAAGCCTTGCAAATAAAACCTTAATTCCCAGGCAATAACTAGGATTATTTTTGACATTCATCGGCAATTTTACAAGTAGCAAGACAAGCCAAACAAATATCGCAAAACCCACAAGCCCTTGAAGTCCCTCTCCCACAATCAACAATGTGGAAAACAAAAGGCTAGCGATGCTACAAAGAGGCCAAAACTGACCGCTCTCACAACATATTCCCCCATGCCACCTCCACCACCATAATTACAAAGAACAAAAATCTCTATGAAGTTAGTCAACCAACACCCCCTACTTCCTCTTGCTCTTTACTTGCAGGTGATGCCGGCAACATTTACAAAGGCTCTTCACCCTTGTAGTCGTGGCGATGGCTCTTATTTATAAAGAATAATTCAACAATAAGAACCCTACACCAAGGTGGGAGATATTATACCGAAGGTAGCAAAAATATGGGGACAAACCCGCCATATACAACCCAACGACAAAAAAAAAATTAGGGTACCCTACCAGAACCTAAAAATATCCCCATAAGGGCATTCATCTAATCCCATGCACTGGTATATCCTCCTCCGCTGCCACCACCATAGCTACTACCCCCATAACCAGAGGAAGCACCATATCCTCCACCACTGCTGCGTCCATAGTAATCTGAACCACCACCAGTTCTATTGAAAGAGCTACTATCCTTTCTAAAATCGCGTCCACCAAAGCGATTACCACCAGAGCGGCGATTGCGTCCGCCACCACCAAAAGATGATCGAGAAGCATACTGATTTAGCCAAGGAGGCACCTCCTGGTTCGCCTCTTGCATCAGCTCAGCCAGGGCTCTGGCCAGGGATAAGTTGCTGTCATTAAAGAAAGCAGTAGCCAACCCTGTATTACCTGCCCGCCCTGTTCGACCAATCCTGTGGACATAGTCGTCAATGTCATTTGGGAGATCGAAGTTAACTACATGTGCTACATGAGGAATGTCTAGCCCACGGGCAGCAACATCTGTAGCAACCAGAATTGGAGTTGCACCACTCTTAAATGACCTCAAAGCTTGCTCCCTTTCCTGCAAAAAAAATGTGGTTCCAAATCCAATAAGCTTACATCACTAGGAAAAAAAAATCATATAAATCAATGACTCATTAAATAATAAAATCTACTTTCACCAAGTCCCTTCCAAAATACATCCTGTTAACTAGATTTTAGAGAAAAAAATTGCTAGTGAATGGTTCTGAATGCTGAATAACAACCAGAAAACATGCCATAAGAAGCTAAAGAGGAGGAGAAGGCAAACGCACCAAAGGAAAATTTTGTGGGACATTTACATATTGAAGATCCTTACATAGATAAACCATGTTGTTGCCTTCAATTATAAAATATTCAAAGCCACATCATCAAGCAAAAGCACCTTCATTAGACCTATTTCAAATCAGTGGAACCGCTAGCAGTACACTAATATAATACTTTTCAATTTCCCAGTCAACCATCATAAATCAAAGCATCATTCTATTGAAGCAAACATAAAATTACACAGAAATCTATGTAAGCAACTATTATGCGAACAACTGTGATCTGAGATGCCAAGGGAAACATCCACACTTTAGTTTTGTTGGATAGTTCTAGTATCAACCATGATAGGAATCTAATAAAGTAACATTTCTTTTCCTTGTTGAACAGTAATTGCAATGAAAGTAACAAATTTATAGAGATAAGTTTTAAGTAAACGCTGTACATACCATCTGTGATCTATCACCATGGATAGTTGTAGCAGGAAATTCATTCATGCATAACCAATGTTCCAGGGCATCAGCACCTCTCTTTGTTTCAACGAAGACCAATGTCAATGCTTGCTGCAGACTCTCAGAAAAAGTACAAGGTTAGCAAACGCACAAAGAATACACTTGAAGTACTAAAACCAATTCCTACACATGTTTCATATAAGTACCTTTCCATGCGCACCATTTGCCCTTTGAGCATGCAGAAGGTCCATCAGATGACTTCTCTTGTCTGAATCAGGAACATATTCAACCCTCTGAACAATTAAATCAGTGCTCGAGCCCACCCTTCCCACAGCTAAGAATATGTAGTTTGAAAGAAAATCGGAGGCTAAACTCTGCATTAACATAGAAAACCAGTCACACTTTTAACAACAACCAATGAACATGTAAATGAATAAAGATGAGGATGTCATTCAAGTTCATTAAAACTTATGTGCTATTCATTTAACATAAGATAAACAACAAAGAACATAAACAGATAAATATAATGGTATATCTGGTTCGATGACCAAGCAGACACATTAATATAGTTATGACATCATCACTTGGATAATAGATGAGGAAACCATGCTGCAGAAAAGCATCTTGAAATGCCATCAAATCACCAAAAAGAAACAATCTACATATATATAAGGGGTGGTTAAGCAAGCACTAAGATTATCCCAGATATTTAGTTCTTTTCATTGGCATCAAGGTTTTAACATTTTATATGCATTGATATTTGGGTCATATCAGCTTTACCATTTCAATGAGTATACTCAAATGGTAATTCCTATTTGTTACTCATTAAAAAATAATATGAACCTGGATCTCTTTCGGAAAAGTGGCACTAAACAACACTGTCTGTCTGACACCACGAGGAGGCATGTCCGTCTGCTCAACAATCCTCCGAATTTGAGGTTCAAAACCCATATCCAACATCCTGTCAGCCTCATCCAGAGCCAAATATTTGATCATCTGAAGTGCGACTCTCGCCCTCTCCAACAGATCCACCAAACGTCCAGGAGTAGCAACAAGGATATCGACACCTCTTTCAAGCTCCCGAAGCTGTCGATACAGTTAAACAATATTAAATAAATACTCTTTAAACTTGAACACTTTTAAGCCTTCTTATCAGACAAAGAGCACATAGAGAAAAAATGCCTGCTGGTTGATCGGGGCTCCTCCATAGGCAACAACCACTCTCACCCCCGTCTGAAAGGCAAATTTTCTTGCTTCCTCGTGTATCTGTTAGCAGTTAAAATCTATCATCACTACCCACAACTAATCATGATAATGCCATAGCCAAGGATTTGGATTGTTAACGATAAAAAGGCCGCTTAAGGTAAAAAATAACAAGAGTAAACCCACCTGTGAAGAAAGCTCTCTAGTTGGGGACAAGATAAGAGCAAGGGGATAAACCGTCCGTGAACCCCTTGGCCTCTGAAACTGGCCGGTCATAATACCACTTATTATGGGGAAACAGAAGGCCGCCGTCTTCCCCGACCCCGTCTGCGCGCAGGCCATCAGATCCCGCCCCGCAAGGGAGATCGGAATGGCGTGCCGCTGAACGGGCGTCGGCTTCACATACTTACACCGCCTAATGTTACGATTCAGGGCATCACCAAGATCGATCTCCGCAAACGTATTCACGGGCGGGGGCACATTATCCCCGCTCGTCTCCACCGGTATATCCTCGTACGCATCAAAGTTGATGCCCGTGTTCTCCTGCTCCAATGGCTTCTCCGCCCCATCGTCGTTGCCAAACGGATTAACCTCCCGCTCTCTCCGGTCCCATCCACCCCGACTCCCCCGCCCCCCTCCACCCGCCCCCCCAACACGCCCACCTCCGGACCCCGGACCGCCGAAATCACGACTAGGCCCACCCCACCCGCCGCCGCCGCCGCCGTACCCCAATCGATTCGCCCCGGCCGCCGCCTCACCCGGCTCTCCCGCGGGCGCGGGCGGGCGGTTCCGAAGATGCGGCGGCACGTACGAAGCCCTGGCGGGCGCGGGAGCCGCCGCCGGCGCGCTTCCCTTACCCCCGCCCCCCCCACCACCTCCGCCGCCAGAACCACCACCCTTGAGCGACAAACCGGCAGCCAAATCCTCGGCCGCCGAATCCGCCCACGATGTGCTCCAATTCATACCACCCAACTCCTTCAGAAACAAACTAACAAACAAACACTCCCAAATATCAGAAACCCCACCTCTCTCCCTCCCAACTATCAAAAAACCTAATAATAATAAGAATAAAAAAAAAGCCCTACAAAACCCAATAATCCAACCAAAAAACCCCTACACAACATCAACAACAAAAACAACAATAATAATTAGCAGCAACAACACTGATCGGCAAACGATACGACGAACAGAAAGAAGACGAGAAGAAACCTGGACTGCAATCTCACCAAGAATCGGAAACCTTCAACCGGGCAGGAATGCACCGAAATATCTCTCTCTCTTCCCCTTTTATGCTTTTCTGGGATTTTAAATTATTATTATTATTTATTTTCACCCATTATACTTTTCCAACCGATATTTTTATTGCGGTGTCATAATGACGATAATACCCATGCGTAGATTCAGGGAAATCAAATCTAGTCCATGATCAGGCGTTTTGTTTATAATTAGGGGTATTTCAGTATTTTTGAAAAATACTGTTCGAGTCGGCGTGATATAAGTTGCAGTATGGACCGATTTATTGGTTTGTTTGATTTTTATTATTTTTTGTTTTGGTTTTCATTATGTTTAGAAGTGGGGTACGCTCGGAGGGAAGTGATTATATTATGATTGTTCATGGTTATGTGGAGGGTTGAAGATTAAAAGTTCATTTTTATAAGCTTTATTCTTATTTATTTATATAATTTTGGATGAAGTAACTTCGTTCAGAAGGTACCTCAGTCTACCTTTTATTATTATTGTTTAAATTGAAATTAAAATCACTAATTTAAATTGATTAGTTTTTGCCCAAAATAGTTTAATTTTTTAGAGGGGAAGAATAACAGGGAAGGGAGTGACAAGTAGGGATGGATTTAAATATTCAATATTTATAAATTCAATCTGAATTTTATATTTGATCTAAACTGTTTTGGATAGGGTATTGTATTAAAAAATATTTGGATTGAATATAAATTTGGAGTAATTTGTTAGGTATTTGATATATTATTTTATAAAATTTTATTTTTAAAATATTTTAAATAGTATTTTTATTTTTATTTTATTTTTATATTAAAATTTATATCATTTATATTATTTTAAGCGGTCAAATTTGGATCGAATATAGATACGAATACAAATTTAGCCATATATGCTATATATCCGGCCAAAATACATCCCCTTATAAAGGCTATGATTTGGTGTTGATTCAAATGTTGAACCATAAGGAAAAAGATCATAATTATGGTTTTTTAATGAATTGTATTTCTTGTAATAATAAAAATGATCTTATTTTATTAAGTTTTAAAAATTTTGTTTAAAAAAAAGTTGTTAGAAGTTTTATTAAAAATAGTTTAAAATCTGTTAGAACTCTTGCGGCTATTAGTCATACTTTCTAAATATAAAATGCAAATCTGTGGTCGATTAGATTTCTTCATTTAATATTTTTACTTTTGATTAATTAAACAACAAGTTACATAATAATCAATAACATTTGGCTAAATAGGGTGGAGAAGTTGATTTTTTGTTTTTTATGCATACTTCATACAGGACTTACAATGTGTTCAACTCATACCTAACCCCAATTGAAATGCTGACAAACTTTCTACCAAATTACAGCCTAAAAATTATTCCCACCAATTGTGTCCCTAATCGACACCTGTCAGCTGCTTTGGGAAAAAAAGAAAAAAGAAAAATAAATTAAAGGAAAAACAAATTGTACTGCTCATTTGCAAGTGGCTGGAAATACCAAATAAACAGGGATTTCTTATGACCAGAGACTCAAATCTATATTTTATCAAACAGGAGTTGGAAGCTTTTGCTTATTGTGCACTTTTTTTGATAAAATTCATACAAAAGAACGTCAAATATATCAAATCCCAAGCATCACCACTGCCTTCAACAAGATGCTGGGAATTCAAGGGCTGAGTATCTTTGATTTCACATCCCTCTCCCTTTCATTACATGCCTCCTCAGACCAGGTATATGCACGTTCAATATATAATCATTCCAATCAATGCTACCAACGTCAAATCCAAATTTCTCCTTCTCTTCTTCAGACATCACTTCCAGCAGCTTCTGGGTATTTGAGTTGTCAAACCTGGCACCCAAAAAAAAATGTTTATCTAAATTTTATCACAACTATCTATAAAAGTTTCATGGTGGCCTTTTTTTGGTGCACTACCTTCCAGCATAGAAAGTGTATGGTGCATATATGTTAGCCAGGTACTTGGCTTGGTCTACTGCCTTCTTGCTGATCTTAATCAGGGATTGGGAGCACTTGTGAGGGGCAGCGGCCATGGCTGCCCTTGCATCTGCTACGACATGGGTGGAGAACTCGTCCATGGACTGGAACAGTTTCATCTCCGGCACTTGGATGAAGCCGCCTCTGGAATCTATGTGTGGGCAGGAAGTGAAGTACTGGTGCACAAGTTGAACCAAGTCTTGAAACAGTAAGGGGTTGATGACAGAGGATGCAACGTGGTAGATGTTCATCCCTGCCTTCCCTTCCCTGCCATGCTTAGCCATGGCTGCCAGTGTTGAGTTGACCACCATATCTACTGGAACCTGCCCATATACCATATAATTAGTTTCCTCTTGAATTACTACTCCTAAAGGTCAAACAAGAAATGGGTATCCTTCAATGTTTATGCTAACTCTATCCAACTTATTCCTTTGATAATTATATCTTGGATGTTGGGATTATTGAATGAATTGACTAAATCCTACTTACTACATCAATAATTCCACTGGGGTCAACCAGAAAACCAGTGAGTTGGCCTTTTCCATACTGTAAAATAATTGGGTCCATCATCCTGGAAAAGGAAGTCAGATTTTAAGTACATGGAAGGTACGATGTTGTTGAAATTAGGCAATTGATTGAAATAAAATGGCTTACCTGTTTCCTTCCATCCAACCCGGAAAAGGGTCTTGGAACGTGCTCTCTATAACACTGGGCCGGACTACGACCACTGGTGTGTCCCCTCTCATGTGCTCTATAAGCATCTCCCCCATTGCTTTTGTGAACGCATAGGTGTCTTGCCAGCCATACATCCTTGCCCTGTTGGACAAACAAATTGCTTCTATTTGATCATGATTGAAAATGAACTTAATATATGGTTCTGCGTTGTGTTCTTCATTGAGATTGACCTTTCTAGACCCAAGTCTTTCATCTTTTGGGTCACTTCATTGTCTTCAGATTTTGATTCGGAGTTTGGAGCCAGGTTTATCTCATTTTCAACATCCAATGGGGGAAGGGAGGTTGAAGAGGGGTCATTAGCGAATCTCTCACTTGCAATGCTATCTCCTTTGCAGAATGCCTTTTCCATGACTCTGCCTTGCCTTTGGCCATTGACATATGCTATTGTAGGAAGATCAAACAGGCTGATTAAATCAGACAATCCATCTAATTTGGTTCAAAGATCTTAAAATTGGTGTGTGGTGTTTGTTTTAACAAAAGCATTTACCAGTTGATACATGGAGAAACAATCTCAACTTCTTGCACCCTTTGGCCAAATTCATCAGTCTTGAAGGTCCTAACGTGTTAATGTTAATGGCCAAGTCATACCTGAAAGCTCCCTCGAGTTAAGTGTTTGCCTTCTACTCATCAAGCTAATTTACCAACTAGGCATTCTTTACTCAAAGATCATTCAAACAGAATAGCACAAGAAATAAGAAATGCAAAAATATAGGAAGTTAAACCTCTCATCAAAGGTAGTATTTGCTGCCGAATTGATTATGACATCCACCTCCTCTGCAATTTGAGCAGCTACAGCCGGCTCCAATCCAAGGTTTGCTTCTGTCACATTACCCACCACAGGGACCAGTTTTCTCTCCATGAAAGCTGGATAGGATGCTCCATGAGCTGCTTGTATGCACTTGAACAATTCTGTGTTTACTATCTGAGGTAGTGATTACAAAGTGTCAAGTTTGTTTATAAGGGACAAGAACACTTCATATGTACTGCATGGTAATGTTCGTATCTGTTAAAATGAAAAAAAAACGACCTCATTGTTTAATCTTTCCTCTGCATGTTGTTTATTTCTAGCTTTGATCAAAATAAAAATCTTGCCAACATCAGGTACAGTACGTAGGATCTTCTCAATTAGCACTGCATACATTAACATATACATAACACATCGCTATGACACACCACATACAATAAGAAAAAAAAACAAAACTAGTGAAACGAGATCATATTCTTGTACCTTTTGCTAGGAAACCAGTGGCACCAGTAATGAAAAAAGATTTTCCTTTGAGAAACCTCACAATACCAATGCCTTCTTGATCCGGACACAACACTTTAGCATCCAATCCAATTCCCTTGTGGTGGCTCTTACCATTGGGAGAGGTGATCAAACTTGTTGGGTCCCCTGCTGTCCTGGACTTGACCTCAGTTGAAGCTGCCACATTATTCCTAGCACAACAATACGTGCCCCCTCTCCTGACCTTCCTCCAAGACAGCCCTCCATTAACACTGCACTCTCGGCTCTCCCCAGACCTGCCCAACAAGGCGGACATGGCAGTGAAGGAGTGGTACTCCATTGTTGCTTCTTAAGAGAAGAAGTCAGAGAGATGAAAAAGATACTAAGTAGTTGCAAGAGGGGTGGGTGGGCAAGCCGGAGCTAAACACAATCTAAAACGAGAAGAGGGTGAGCAAGTAAACAAACGTTTTGGGCGGTGTAGGAAGAAAAGAAAGTAAGGTTTGGGAGGGAGTGTGGAGGCAATTGGGACGCGTGCAAAGGCTATTTGAATGGAAGAAGTGAGTAGTTTGGTGTCAAAACGGGCTCTCTTTATGCCGTCCCTTCACACCATCCACCGATTGTCTAACTTGACGGATATGTGCAACTTTCTAGGTTAAACGCCAAGAAATATGGCCTTTGTTCACTTCCTTGAGGCCTAACACAAGTTTATATATATAATACTCTATGACAAAGCTACGCGGCCGGACCGTGGGGCTGCGAGTTAAGGGGTCGTGTCACCCGTGTTTGGTCGATAACTAACTAAATTGTCATTGAAATATCCAGCAATTAATATAAAAAAAAATAACTTAACACCAAGTTTTTAGTAACTAATTTTTTGTATCGTCAAGTTTACCACCGAAAAATTGTGGCTATTTGATGACTCGTTAAATTGTCATCAAAATATTAGATAGCTATTTATGACTAATTTGAAAAAAAAGAAGATACTAATTTTTTAGTGGCTAATTTTTTATGTCGTCAATTTTACCACTGTAAAATAGTGGCGATTCGACAAATAATTAAATTATCACAGAAATATTTGATGACAATTTGACGATTAGTTTGAAAAAAAAAGATGATGCAATTCTGATTATTAGGTGAAAAATTATTTTGTAACCCAATATCAATGATAATTTAATGACAATTTTTTTCACTGAAATTTTTGATGAAATTTGGGCGACCTATAGCCCATTTTCACAATTGTAAAGATGCTTTGTCCTTTATATTTGATAGGGTTAGCATGACCTATTTAAGGTTTGGGCACCAAGCCTACCTTCGTGCCGGTGCAAAGTCTTCTTCGCTATAAGAAATGCACCGATTATGAACAAAATTAATTGAATACCTAAGATTATGGGTGCTCATTGGTACCGGTACGTCTCTGCTTCCTATCTTTTTCTTAATTATTTCGGAGCACTAGTATGCATGTAGATCGTTAGAGGTGCTTGCTTTGTTGATTTACATGAACATGTGATTACTACTTCGCTTCACTATTAATTCAATTGGTTTAATATATCATTGTTGCGCCTTGTTAATTGTTATTGTTTCTGCTTGTTATTGTTAATTACCCTTGTAAATAATTAAAATTGCATGATTAGGGTATGCTTTACTATGCTTTATTATTGAGTAAAAAATACATTTGTGTTATGTATTTTAATTTAAGATTTATTAAATTTCATGAGTTCGTTATGGTTACCCTTGTATTCATACTAATTCATACTAAAGTATAAACAAACTACATAAATATCATCCAACAACTCACATGCTGACTAGTTGCATTCAATTTATAGCTATATTTTATATATCCCTTATAGACAGAGCATAACTAATTTATCATTTAATTAATTATTTAACATAATTTCTCTCTTCAAACTTCACTATGCTTCAACAATTAATTAAATAAATAAATCATTAAGTATACTAAAACACAATTCTCATGGAAAAATAATAATATAAATTCCAATTAATATAAAGTATTAAGTCTTTAGTTTAAAATCCATCTACTCTCTGACATAAAATAATCTACTTGATAAAATATAAAAATAAAACCAAAACAAGTCTTTGAAGAATAGAATACATAATAATATTACAATAAAACCAAAGAAAAAGAAAAGAAGAAAAATTCTTTATGATGTGATCCATGATAGCAATCTTCTCTTAATTTCCTTGAATTTTTAATCTCTATCTTGATAATATGCGTTTGACAGCTAAAACTCTTAAAAAAGAGCCTCCAAAAGTATAAAGAAATATAAGAAAAACATCTCCAATTTTGTGCATGAATAACTCTTTTATAACCGAAAAAATCGAAGCTTTCCTTCTTGAACTCGATTTCTTAAATTTGGAATTATCCGAAAATGTTTGCACCAGTATTGCAAGCTTCACAAACTAGCACCACGATACTCATTTAAATTTGATTTTCTTCAATATATAACCTTCAAATTTGGAAATTTAAGTGTAAAACCCGTGATTCGAGTCACGGTTTTATAATCGCTAGCTGATCGGTTCAGCCGTCAGTTCGAGTTGAGTGTATTTCAGAACATGTGTATTGAGCCGATGCTGGTCACGTGTATGAGTTGTGAGGGTAATGTGTAACAAGGATGTGATGATAATGAGATGAATGAGCAGAGAATGAGTTATCAAAATGCATGAGAGCATACAGTTGGCGATTTTAGATTTTTTTTCATTTTGTGACCGTAGAAATAGTTTTAGGTCGTTTGCCGCATCAGGACGCGTTATGGGTAGTTTGAGTGGGTTATTAGTTATAGAGCATGTCATTTGGATGTTGTGTGTTTTATTTTATTTTATATGATTTTTCCCGATTTTTTTCTCGATTTTTTTAGGAATTATTACGCGTTAGTTATCATTTTTGACTCGAGACGGACTCGAGTCAAGTTTTATTTACGAAATTGCCACCCAACGTCCTTCTTTTTACTCCCCCGACACATTGCCTCTCCCACCCAAAACACCAGCCACTGTCGGCGCCGCCGAGCGCCGCTCGGCCGCCGCTCGTCGTCGCCCAGCCCCACCGTGGTGTCGTCGTGCCACCCCGACCAGCCCCGGCC
>JAVDBV010069547.1:0-20389 GCA_032619315.1 Piper longum
GTGTCGGGGGAGAAAAGAAAAGGGTGGATGGCAAACTCGTAAATAAAACTTGACTCGAGTCCGTCTCGAGTCAAAAATAATAACTAACACGTAATAAATTCTAAAAAAAATTAGAAAAATCAAGAAAAATCCTATAAAATAAAATAAAACACACAACATCCAAATGACATGCTCTATAACTAATAACCCACCCAAACTATCCCATAACGCATCCTAACGCGGTAAACGGCCTAAAACTATTTCTATAGTCACAAAATAAAAAAAAATCTAAAATCGTCAACTGTATGCTCTCATTCATTCTGATAACTCATTCTCTGGTCATTCATCTCATTATCATTACATCCTCGCTACACATTACCCTCACAGCTCATACACATGACCGGCATCGGCTCAGTACACGTGTTCTGAAATACACTCAACTCGAACTAACGGCTGAACTGATCGACTAACGACTATAAAACCTGTGACTCGAATCACGGGTTTTACAACGGATGATGAGTTGTACAATGGCCCAACCATCTTAG
This sequence comes from Piper longum, assembly GCA_032619315.1. NCBI lineage: Eukaryota > Viridiplantae > Streptophyta > Magnoliopsida > Piperales > Piperaceae > Piper > Piper longum. The sequence goes on from JAVDBV010069547.1 coordinate 525, forward strand.
TTCTCACCCTAGCCATTGGGCATAAACCCCAAAGAGAAACCCCATAAGGGGTAGAAGAGGAAAAAAGATGCCACCCCTCCTCTCCTGCTTGAGGGCCCCTCTTCTCCATTACTGCCGCCCCTCCTCCCCCTTCCTTCCTCCTTCGAATTTTGTGTTACCTTGTCACTAGTTTTTTCGATCTTTGTTGCCGAAGTCCAAATTTTTCAATAAGATCTTTGGTTTACTTGCGTACATTGAGAGTTGTTGATTGAGAAAATAAAATAAAAATAGTGCAAAACTTTTTACATGAAAACCTCTCAGAGACAAAAAAAACACTACAGCAACATTTGGAGTAGAAATCGATTATACCAAGAGAATTATAAAATAATACAATATTTATGAGATATACTCTAATCACACAATTATCTCACAAAAAAATAAATTTTTAATATTTAAAAGTATCTCAAAAGTTTTTTTTAGTAACAAAATGAGAAAACTGAATTGGTTAGTTAATATTTAAAATAAATTGTAATGGTCTAACTATTTATAGAAATTTTCTATTTCTATTGGTAAATTATTTTGAATCATGTTCAAAATTCAAGTCGACAACTGAAAAATTTTAGCATCTACAATAAAACAACTATTATATACTTTTCTATTCTTACCACCGTCCACATGAATTTTAAAATTTCGAGCTACAACTCATTGTTTATTCTCAATTTAAGTAATAGGAAGCTATGCTAAATAAATAGTATCTAAAAAATGACATCACAACGATATATTTTCTTGTTCACAACTATTCTTTGATGTGGCATTTAAAGGAAATATAATCTATATGTAGATGGAAATAATAGGCATTTTAGATGTTGTTTAATTAGTCTTGAACAGAAGATCGGGCAGTCTGTTGTAAAAATTTCTCAGACACCGTCTAATTCCTCGACTTAGAAATTTAAATGCATCCCATATTTACTAAAATTATTGTTTAAAAAAACAATAGACTCAATTGCTGCCAATACTCCTACATCATTTAAAATGTATGAGTGATTAGATTACAATAGTTTGACGATGAAGATTATTGTGTCCATTTATAAAAAAAATACCCTTATATAACTTTGAATGAATAGGTAGACCTATTTTTAGCCATTATAATAATATCAAACATATTTTAATAATATTTATAATTACATGTTAAATAGGACGAATTAAAAGCTAGGTAAAACTTAACTCATTTTATTCATTAATCTTATTATCCTACTTATCTAATAAATATAAATTATGAAAAATCAACTTGCTCTATAAGCAAAGTGAACTTATTTAATAGGCATTTGAATAAAGTAAAATTTGGCTTGACATACTAATGAATATTTTATATCTACTAATCATCCTTGAATCCTAAAAGATAAAAACTCACCCTCTAAACCCCTCAGAGGAGCACCTGGCTCAACCATAGCACCTTAAACCATCTTTCATCTGTCTCAACTTATTCCGTAATAAATTATTAAATTAAATAAAATTTAATTATTAATTATTAATTTTAATAAAAATTCGACTCGACTAAAACCTCAACGTACCATGACCGAACCATTTTAGTTCTCACCCAGCCATTGGAGCCATAAACCCCAAAGAGAACCCATAAGGGGTAGAAGGGTAAAAAAAATGCCACCCCTCATCTCCTCCTTGAGGCCCCTCTTCTCCGTCACCGCCGCCCCTCCTCCACCTTCCTTCCTCCTCCTTCTCCGCCGCCGCCCCTACCACCACCCACCCCCTCCAAAGATCCCTCCTTTCTTCATCTCCGCTTCCTCCCACTCCCCTAGACGCCCCCGCAAGGCCCTCCCGCCTTTCCGCCGCCGCATCTCCACATCCGCCAATCCCCCCAAGCCGATGGAGGAGAAGGAGGTGGAAGAGTCGGCCGAGAGCAGAGTCGGGTTCAACAAGAGGAGGGCCGAGGGGAAAGAGAAGGGCGACAAGCGCAGGACGCTGCAGCTCAAGACCCGGAAGCTCAATCCTGTCAACACCATTTCCTATGTCCAGGTCTGGCCTTGTTTTTTTTCTTTGTCTACTAAGAATCTTGGTTGGTTTTTTTACTTTTTTATTGAGTTTTTAGTGGTGTTTTTGAATGGAAAGTTGCATCCTTTGCTGGGTATGGTGAGATGGAATTTTGATAGTCGATTGCATCGGTCTCCATGGATTGTCGGCGCTGTCATGAATCTGCATTTGTTGGTTATTTACTTTTTTGTTGAGCTTTTAGTTAGCTTTTTTAAACTTTCTGCGACGAAGATTTAAAATTTTGTTGGGTGTGGCAAGATGGGATGTTTATTGTGTTTGGCTCAATGGTTTGGGTCTGCTGCTAACGAGTTCTACATATTGAGATAGGCTGTTGAATGACTCACACCATGTATTACTGTGTTTGGTCTCCTTAGATTCTTGGCACTGGTATGGATACTCAAGATACTTCTCCGTCTGTGTTGCTGTTTTTTGATAAGCAACGATTTATCTTCAATGCTGGAGAGGTATGACTGCCATAGATTTTGTTGGAAACTAGTTGATGCATACTTCCGAATTCAGGATATGTCCTGCTTTGAAATTTACGATTTGTTATATTGATCAACCATAACAGGGATTGCAGCGGTTCTGCACCGAGCATAAGATCAAGTTATCCAAGGTATCTGTTACTTTCATAGTTTTTCTGTTGCATATGTGAAGCCAAAATTTTATAAGTCCTTATGTTCATAGGAATAGTTTTATGGTGTTTCAGATTGATCATATATTTTTAACTCGTGTCTGCTCAGAAACTGCTGGTGGTTTACCTGGTTAGTAATGCTTCAATCCCATATCTATAACCTTCATCTGACCACCCTCATTCTTTTAACTAATTCTATCTTGCAAATTAAAGCAATATTGTGGGCAACATGGAGCTCCCTAGAAGTAGTGAAGACTAATTATTAGCCTCATGAATGTTCATCCTGGCTTTTGAGAAACATAAAATAGTGCTCTTGAGCTATTACACCAAATGACTTTCTTTCAAACTTCTATCGACCCCCTTTGGTTCAATTAAAATAGTTAAGTCAGTTAAGATTGATTATTCTGCTCTGGATATAACCTTATGGTGCCTATATCATACTTATTCAATAAACACAATCAGGCGATAATATGTGACTGACAGTAACTCACAAACATTGTTTTCTGGCGGAGGTTGATTTGTTAGTCAGCTACTGTTTGCTTTTTCTACTGTTGTCTTCATCTTCATCCACCTAGTACCCCAAAGGGTGTTGGGGGCATGGACCCTAAACTGGGATCCATACAATTACAAATGGCAAAATTTTTTATGACCAGGTGCCCTCGTGCCAACCCGCCTCCTTTATTTGGGCTTGGGACTGGCCATGCAAAACCATTGGCGTGGTTTGTTTACTTTTTCTGTGTGCGGGACAATTTTTTGGAATTTACTTAAACTTTTTACTTACAATTCACAGGCCTTCTTTTGACTTTAGCTGGCATGGGAGACGAAGGAATGTCAGTAAGGATTCTATTTGTACAACTAAAACTTCTTCCATGTATTTCTTATAGCAAAAATTAATTTTCTAGTGGTAAACCTATATTTTTCTTGTTTAGGTTAATGTATGGGGCCCCTCTGACCTCAAGTACCTCATTGATGCAATGACATTCATCCCTAATGCTGCCATGGTTCACACTCACAAGTTTGGTCCCTCTGCTGGGAAGGAAGATCACTGTTCAAGTTCTGATGCGGAGTTAATAACTCTTGTTGATGATGAGGTTGTCAAACTATCAGCAATTCTTCTACAGCCAAGATACTCAAACTTGTTAAGTACTGAAGGAGTTGAGAATGATTGTAGAAGCAATGGGCATTGTCTGGGGGAAATAGGAACTCCATCTAAACCTGGGGATGTTTCTGTTGTATATGCATGCGAACTGCCTGATATAAAGGGCAAATTTGATCCAGCAAAGGCTGTTGCACTTGGACTAAAACCTGGCCCCAAATATCGGGAACTGCAACTTGGAAATTCAGTCATATCTGACCGTCAGAATATTATGGTGTGTAAAAGCTGCCCCTACGTGCATATTTTCTGGATTTGCCGATATCCTTTCTCCTATCTTATTTTGTAAATAATCTAATTCTTGTATAGTTGCCAACATCATTGCTATCTTGCAGGTTCACCCAAGTGATGTTCTCGGTCCTTCTATTCCAGGTCCTATTATTTTACTTGTTGATTGCCCAACTATATTTCACTTGCAAGATATGCTGCTCTCAAAGCATCTTTGTGATTACTATGTGGACAATGACAACCCAGCTAAAGAAGGCTTGAAAACTGTTAATTGTTTAATTCACTTGGGTCCAGCAACTGTCACATCAACTCATGAATACCAAAACTGGATGAAAAGATTTGGAGCTGCTCAACATATCATGGCTGGACATACAACGTAAAATATAAAAAAATTGATTGGCTATACTGCTTCAGTTGCAGAGTTTCTATTTCTCTATTTCATTCTTACGCATGTTAAGTTGACAGGAAAAACACAGAAATTCCAATCCTCAAATCCAGTGCTAAAATTGCATCCCGCCTTAATTATTTGTGTCCTCAACTGTTTCCAGCACCAGGAGTTTGGTACAATCAGAACTTGATTATGTCCACTATGGATATTGAAAGCAAGCACAAGGTGCGCTTATATTTTTTCAAACTTTATAAGTTCTTGGCAATTTCTGTTCATTTTATTCTTCATCAAGAAATAGTCAACAGCAGCTAACATTTTTTTTGTAATTCTTCCGGAAAAAAATCAACAATTGGATCTTTTCTTTCCAGTGTCCTGAAGTTTCTGAGAGCTTGGCGGCTGAAAATCTCCTGAAGGTACGGTGAGAAGTTTTTTAATTTGGATAAAAAGATGCGGTTATATATGTGTAGACTACAATTTTAGGAGTGCATCCACCATTTTTTGACAAAATTATTAAAACTGGTGGAATCTGAAATTGATCATAGAGCCCACATCTCCAAGCAAGAGGCAATTAACATCTGGTCATGGTTTGAGGATTGGATTTTGGATGATTTTTAGTCACTTTCAGGTCGTTAGCATCTCATTAGAAAGCACAGATAGCTATCTATCTGAAGAACAATTGATACACAAAACTCTTTATAGCCTTTGATTTCAATGAAAGGTTGCAACCAGTTAGTGCTCAGGGTGAAACAAACCCATCAACAGCTCAGCACCCTCAAAGGTCTGATGGAATCTAAATGATTTATCATCAAGCTAGAAAGTGTGTAAAAGCTAATGGTTGTAAGACCACTGACCATGATGACAATGGTAGCACTTAATTATAGCTTAAAAATGGGGTAGCATGGAACATAAGATTGTAGGAATATCTCTCTTTTTACAAAGTAGATACTCATTGCAATGTTTCCATTGAGCTTTTAGAAACCTTCTTTTCTGCAGTTTCATCTCCGTCCTTATTCACTGCTTGGCCTGGACAAATCTTCAATTCCAAGTACCCTAGCCTCATCACAGGTTGTGTCTGAGCTCCTTTTGGAGATTCCAGAAATTGGAGAAGGCCGTAAACATGTCAGGGAGTTGTGGCAGGGTTCTAAACTTACAAAACACAGAACTCCAACATCTGTTGCGAATGATATCATGGTTGAGGAACCTTGGATGAATGGCATTACTTGCTCCGCTACATCTCATGATAGTGGGCTGGACAACATTGACCTTGATTGCAATATACCTAATTGTCTGGAAGATATCTCACGTGATCAGATGGAAATTGTTCTTTTAGGGACAGGGTCATCCCAACCATCCAAATATCGTAATGTTAGTTCAGTATACATAAACCTTTTTTCAAAGGGGAGTGTGCTTTTGGACTGTGGGGAGGGTACTTATGCTCAACTTAAAAGAAGGTGCTGTTTATTGAACAACAGTTTATGTATATATCATTAAGGAATGATTGACATTTATTATACTCTGCTGCACAGATTTGGTTTGAAAGGAGCTGATGATGCTATCAAGGGCTTGATATGCATATGGATCTCTCACATTCATGCTGATCATCATGCTGGATTAGCGAGAATACTTTCTGTACGAGCTCAGCTCTTGAAGAATGTGACCCATGAGCCATTGATTGTAGTTGGGCCCAGACAGCTCAAGAGATTTTTGGATGCATATTCAAGACTTGAAGACATTGATATGCAATATCTAGACTGCAGGGACACTGTTGAAGCTTCATCGGAAGCTGCAGATCGTGGTGACTTGGCCCAAGAGTCTGAAAAAGGCTTGTTTTCAAAAAGTAACAGAATGGAAAGCTATTGGAAGAGGCCAGGTGGTTCTTTAGTGGATTCCTCAACTCTAAGAAGGTTAAAACAAGTGCTTTTAGAATCTGGACTAGAGGCCCTGGTCAGTGTGCCAGTTATCCACTGTCCACAAGCATTTGGAGTTGTACTGAAAGCTAAAGAACAAGTAAATTTAGTCGGGAAATCCATTCCGGGATGGAAGCTCGTCTACTCCGGTGACACGAGACCTTGCCAAGCACTAGTTGATGCATCACGCAATGCCACCATTCTTATACACGAGGTAAGTATTTTGGCAATGCTTTCTTTGCTGCTCTACTATAGTCATTAATGATAGCAACTTCATCCCATAGGAACATTCTATACACCTAGTAACATTCTTCTATCTGCATGATTTCCCCTAAACAAGCAGCACAGAAAGCGGAGAAACAATGTAGTTATAATTGAGGGAAAAATTATGTCTACAAGACAAGTTTTGTAAGGGACCAAACAATCACATAATTTACTCACTGAAAAGCCTTCTTAAAATATTGTCATGAATTTATTAGGGTAGTTCAAAAGTACGTTAACTGTGAGTGTTCTAGTGTAAACATCATTTCATGGGGGCAAAGAGCATTTATTATATCTGCAATGTATTTTATATAGGCAACCTTTGAGGATGGGATGATGGACGAAGCAGTAGCAAGAAACCACAGTACAACAGGGGAAGCTATTGAGGTGGGTACTTCTGCCGGGGCTTACAGGATCATACTTACACATTTTAGTCAGAGATACCCCAAGATCCCAGTTTTCGACGAATCTCGTTTCCAAAACACTTGCATAGCCTTCGACATGATGAGTATAAACATAGCCGATTTACCAATATTACCAAAAGTTGTTCCTTACCTCAAACTTCTTTTCAAAGACGAAATGTTACTGGATGATTCTGAGGATATACCTGTGCCACTTGTGCAGGAGTTGAGCTAGGATTTTACAAACCCCGCTCCCCTCTTTATTTTCAAGCTGTTGTATGATATTTTTTTTTCCATTTTGTATAAAATTAAAGGTTTTACACTGACCTTTGCATTTTCTTTTTCTTTTTCTTGTTTTTTTTTTCATTTATATCGAGGATAGCAATTGTTTTATTTTTCGACTTTGAACCATAAGCAAAAATTTTGTAGTGTACTATGCTTCATGTTAAACAATTTTTTTCCCCCTGATGTCACTGAACAGTGCTAAGAAAGTGGATCAAACACCGGAACTTTGTATCATAAGACCCTGTGGTAATAAATAGTGTTAATTTATCAACGTCTCAACTTCTATTTTCGAAGTGGTCGAAGTATATTGCAAAAATGACCTTGAAAAATGACAAGTTAATGAGGTTGCTGGGCTTTCTGGCTATCCTATCGAGTATTGTGCGTACTCAAACCATTTGGACAAGAGTTGAAATACAGAAAATAAAACCACCCAAATCTAAATGATTTTATAGTTTTCCATACCCGTTATAATACTTACCATAAATTTGATTGTTTGATTAAACGGTTTTTTCAAAAAAAAGAACTTAATAATGCCTAAGCTAATCATATAATTAACTATATAAGTCGACGATATCAAGAGTTTGCACCTTAAAATTGCAGTCTATGCAAGTAAACCACGGCCAATTAAAATATCTAACACCATGTTTAGGATAATAGATAGTCTAAAGATTATCCCGCATGGGCAAAATCGCAGAATATTTACAGCTACCCGATTTACGGAACGCCACAACCCAGGAACATCTACATTCCAAATCTATCTTGTTTGTTCGACATGTATTATTGGCAGAGAATTGCCATCGGCGCCCTCATCGCCGACTTCATACAAGCTTCCAGACAGCTATTGGTAAGCATGAGCTTCAATATCCAGGATGTCACACGGACCCAGCTTCAAATGAAACAGCCAATAGAAGCTATTGTTGAGAGAATCCCACTTCGATGATTACCGACGCTTCTGCTCCACAAAATATACAAGACTTGTTTTAGAAAACTCCCCAAGCAGACTGAAGAAAATCAGTCGAAAGTTAGTCGTATGATACTACTAACTGGTAATAAACAAGTTAAACCCATAAGTGGAACACCTTTGTACTTGTTGAAATAGAGGAATGCAGAAAAGAGAGGAAACAGAATTGTAACAGATTGATGTAAAAAATATATAAATAGCTGTGTATGGATAGAGTTCCAAGGGAATCGAACATTTAAACCACCAACAAATAGCAGCAACCCAGTTCACATATGATAATTGGCTCATTGACTGGTGCAACAAAGACTAGGTTGGCACTAAACAAGATTTGTTAGTGTGCGTGCTGGACAAAACTAAATCCAGTATGCAAATTCAAAAAAAATGGATCAAGCTATCATTGAGGTCACAATTGATGATAGCCGAAAATTAAGTATCTAGCATATAAACCGTACCTAGAGATCATAAAAGCAATACCGCCGCCTTTGTCAACTGCAAAAGAGTAATTGAATAGTGTGACTCGAAAGGATAAATGACTTGCTAAGAAATTTCAATAAGAAAGATTACAATGCGTAATTATTCAACCCAAACAAGATATGAAAGCCCTCTTAAAACATAACGCAGCATTCAAAAACAATGCACACCTGCGATGAACAGAGCTCCCTCTTACAGAAACACCTCTACTGGCGAGATCAACTTGAGTTTCATGCACCCTGTATTCCACCATATCAACAGATGTAACAGAACCGTCATCTGAATTTGATGCGTCATAGTGTGACCTATGGCGACCTCTTCTTGCATCACTCATTCTAGCCCTTCTCCGATTTCTTGACGGTCTTAAACTATCAAAATACAAGATGCAAGAAGTCCACCAACTTCCTTCATCTCTAGGTAAATTCTCAAAATCATCTCCAGAATCGTCTTCACCATGCTCTATCACATAGTCCCCCAGAACCACTCCGCGTGGTACTTCTGAGTGTATCGTGCTCAAAACATCTATAATTTCAGATGACTGCTGGAAATTCTCCCAGTCGAGCCGCCGGGCTGGGTCAACTTCCGATGGTCTGCTATGTGGATGGTTTAACTTTGCATGTTTTTCAAGTTCATTGTAATTACCAGAGTAACTGCACTTCTCTCCCAGGCAAAATCTTGTTTTCTCATTCAAATATGTACGTGTCTCTTCAACAACTGCCCATCCTGACACTTCCCCCCGGCATAGTGGACACGTAGGTAGCTCCTTATTCCCAAATTTTTCAGGAACATCCGAAATCTTAGACACTCCATTTGCAGCTTCATATCGTTCCAAACAGTTTGAGTGCAAGTGATCAGTATCGCACAAAAACGGCCTACACCCTTTCCCAAAAGATGAGCACTGGAGGAGGACGCCGTTGTGAGGAAAATCCAAGCAGATTGGACAAGTGATATCCTCCCAACTGGTACTCTGTCGGACAGGTTCCAAGCACTGCGACTTCTTCAATTGAATCTCTTTAGAAGAGTTTGGTGCCATTACATTACCGAGCTAAATCCTACAAGCAGTCACCAAAAACACCCTGCTTCATCAGATAAAAGAAACAAAAAAAAAAACTCAATTACTAAAATAAAAAAACACCAAGAACAGCATTGATCATATATTAGCACTTCTTCCACATTGTTTTACCATATATTATATTATATTATAACAATACAATCCGGCTTGTCAATAATCATCGATCAAAACTAATTTACCAAACCCAATATAAACCAGCTTCTGCACTATAAAACATCGGTGATCAGTATTGAATCTTCTACAACCCCCACTCAGATTACTCAACACTTACAACGAGATACACAAAATGCAATCTTCCACAAGCGTCATTCAAAATTTCTTCATCAATACAACTTTACTTAACCAACATTTACCCGCTTGGGCACCACAAAACATCGAAACTCTTCCAAATCAGACAATCCAGCCATTATTTTTCATTAAAAAAAAAACAAACTTCATGAATCCAATCGCTGCCAAAAAAAAAACAAAACAGAAGATTAAAACTTAAAAAAAAAAAACAAAGACGCACAATTGGTAGCGATAAAATTTACACAAAGACCGCACTTTTAAACAACGAATCAAATCCAGAAAAATTAGGAGGAACACAAACCCAAAGATTACACACTCAGCCACCATCAAATCCCCAATCCTCCGCAACAGCACTTCTACAAGATCAAACAACGCCACCATTGTTTACACACACACACACACACACACACACACACACACACACACACACACACACACACAAAATCAAGATAAAAATGTCAACGACCTTGCTTCCCGCCCAACGATCCGGACACCCATATACAATACATAAAAAAAACGACAACAACGACAACATTCAACAACACTACACGATGAAATCGCAAGCAAAATAGTGTAAAAAAAAAACACAAAAAAAGAAGAAAAAAACGTAAAAAAAATTGGAGATTGTGAAACCTAGAGGTGGGAGGCGAGGCGATGAAGGACAAGAAGAAGAAGAAGCATTTCAGCAGATTTCTGGAGAAAATATTTGATCTTTGTTGGTTTTTGGGGATCCGAAGAGCCCAAATTCGCCTCCCTCGTCCCCTACCTCTGTCCACTCCGTAGCTCTCTCTCTTGTATTTTTCTACATTTTTTATTCCTTTTGTTAATTCGCTTTTTAATTACTTGATTTTTTTTAATTCATTCAATTTAGTGGTGGATAATTTTGTAATGATCATATTATTCCAAATATATATAATAAATAATAATGTTTTTTTCGATGAATTTTTTATTGAGAAAAAGGTGTAGGTGTTGATAAAGGATGCGTGCATGTGTCATTCAACAATAAAAACCTTCTATTTGCAAGTGATCAGCAGCATTCACATGCTCAATTTGATGGTATTAGTGATTATTGATCATGCTTTTTCGTTTTAATTCATAGATCAAATAATATGTGCTTAAGTATTTTTTTATATTATTTTTATCAAATTGTCTGGAATATAAAATAATTTACGTTCGTAATTAGAAATAATTTAAATTAACTCATTTGGCATACAATTCTTAATTCAAAGTTGTTTGAAATGTTTATTTACTTATTCATTGATATTAAATTTTGTTTGGTGGACATGAAAATAATATAAATATCATAAAAATTAAAATAATTAATTTTTAAAATAGATTTAATTAATATATTTTATATTAAAAATACTTTTATATTTATTATTTTATGTAATAATAAATTATAGTTATAATTAAATAGGTGTATAAAAATCATAATTATTTTAAAGTGTATGCAACTAATTTTTCATATTTTCTTATTTTTTTGTGGAAATTTTTTGCAAGTGAAAAAAAATAATTATAATCATGACTATTTTGAATATAATGCATATTAAACAATTATTTATTTTTTGTAAAATACTTTACTATTTTTAATAAGGTATCTGATTTAACATTTTTATGCTATTTACACTATTTTTATACTAACCAAATTCAACTTAGGAAGAATAAATAAATAATAATAACTATAAAAATTATGTAACAAGAACCCATAAAATTTAATTAAATTTATTGACATATTAATATTAATCCGAGCTAGACGAATGAGTTCAAGTTGATTTTGCAAAATAAAAATATTATTGAAATGATTTGGATTTTATGTGATTATTTATTAATTATCGATATTTTGTACTAACAAGTATTAAGTTTTTTGTGAAAATTAATCGTTACCTTGAATTTAATTCTTTTTATCACATCATCAATCTTTAAAAACTTAACTGAGCCCAATCTTAATTAGCTTCATTTAAACCGGAGCAAAAATGAATTGACTTGCAGCAATCCTATCTAGCGAACTTTACAAAACATTACACCCTTTTCCGTAAATTTATTATCTTCAGACATTATTATAATAAAAAACAAAAAAGAGCCGGCACGCCCTTCGACGGCCAGCCCGCAACCCGCGTCAGTACGGTAGGCGAGTGTCTGACGTCTAGAAAACGGTCGTCAGACGGCGTTAGGGGCCCATTGTAATTATGAGCTTCCTTGTGGGTAAAATCGTCCCTCTGGAACGCGCCTGGTTTTTCCTTTGAAAAACTGCGATTTGGTGGGTCCTCGTTCAATTTAATTGTGACTCTGTCCATGATAGGGGCCCCACAATAGTTAAAAAAAATCCAGAAATTAAAGCAGCTGTAGAGGTTAGCTAGTAGAAAAATTGTTCAGGGCTGGCCTGATTAAATGATTTTATATAATGCTTAATTCGATGATTGTTTGATTCACAAATGAACACAAAATTAAACAAAAATAACTTTGGTATTGTGTCTACTCAGCTCAAAGTTCAACAACTTGCAAAAATCAGACTTTCATACCAAGGGGTATATCTAATTGATAGCGGGCATTTATACAGCTCTTTGAGTCTAATAAGCTTCTCGCTACGAGCCCACTCGAAAATAAATATGCTTATACTGAGTTTGTTTGTTTGAAAATAAAACGAGGAAGCCACTATGCGATTTTTTACCATTTAGGATTCACATACTTAGGTTGAAGAACGAATGAAAGTTGTGGCTGTTAACTGGTAATACTTGGTATTCGGATGTTGATGATCCCTCAACTCAACTCTCCATAATGTCAAAGCCCCATGCAGCGAACATGTCACGTTAAACCATGCTTTTATAAAAAATCTGTCGGTTCATTCTAACTTCTACGTACAGAAAATGGTTAGAGTACAGCTGGTATCCATTGATGAAGTCAATGATCGGTACATTGGATGGGAGGATATTTTAGATGATCATGCCATTTAAGTTCGGCAATTCATTAAAAAATGTCAACACTTGATTCACTCATGTTGAAAGACATGACATGAGATTATGTAATCACCCACAGCAATTTGCAACCGCCCTCTCTTAAATATTATTGTTTTTAGCAGAGCCCACGATCAAAGGATTCGCTTGTCGTACCATTAACAAATAAAAGATATATTTATTAAATTTATTTTATGTTAATCGTGAATATTATTAATAATTTGTATATAAATTAATGTTAAAGTCTTATTTTTAAATTAAAAAAGATCCGTAATATCTATTACAAATTATTTTTTATTATAAATTTTTTTAAAGGCCGAAAGGGTTTAACAGTAATTTAAGAACTTAGAGGGGTCGAAAAGGCCCGACAATATCTACAGACTACTACAAGTATAGATGATAGACAGACCAAATAAAGATCGTAAGCATGAATATATATTATAGCGCATAAATTAGAGCAAGGAGAGGAGTACGATGGTACACATATGTTAACAAATGATATAGAGACCTTGACAAAATTCCAATAATTATATATATGAACATGAAATCTTGTCTGAGACGAGGAGGGTGCAGCACGAGAAATATCACAACGTACAATAAAAGAGCACAAGTAGATGCAGAACGGCGATTTGAATAAGAGGATTACACATTACAAATGCATTCTGAATACCTATGCCTCTTATCCGTCCATTATATGACGGCGTTCCAAAGGATTCCGTCCCTGAATTTGATCGTCACAATCATGAGCCTGGCCGACTTCAATATTTTAAGATTTTGTTTTTGACATTTGTGTTGTTGTTCGATGTTTTTTGTAGCTGCTATTTGGGGAAATACTGACCCAGAAACGAGGACATTCAAGCTGCTTCCAAACCACTGGCCAGACTAATGGACTAAAGGAAGCTGCCCCTGGCCTGTAACCTCGTTAACCCTTCCCTCTCGCTACTTCCAATAGAAAACATCGTATTAGATACTTTTGAGTAATATTGAAGTTTTTCACGATATTTAATATTTACATGGAGCTTAACTAACCACGGGATAAACAAATAGCATATATCAAAAGCAAATACTTCCTAATTCCTACCACTATTCCATCCATTTGTAATCACCATAGAAAAAAATAATAACCAGTGCAAGGGAACTTTTTTTTCCTTTGAAACAGTGCAAGGAAACTTAAACGAGAACTTTTGAGATGTCTACATAAAAACAAACGTCGGGCGTTCTTCCTTCGTACTTTATATCTATAAGCACCATCTAAAGCGAATTTGATTTTTAGGCTCCTCTTACAGCAATTCACCTTGTACTTTATATGGCTCAGCTCCCATAGACAAGCAGTATAATTTTCCAAATAGTGTTTTCAAACTCTTAATATGGCACATTCTTGGGAAGATTTCTGATGATGTTGTTCTTCATTCCAATTCTTGCCCTCATGGCCTCTACTCCTGACCGGTTCATCTCCTTTAGAATTTTCAGTCTGACAGTCTGTTCTTTAGATTGAACAGTTGCCAAACCTAGCTTTTTATACCTATAAAACGCACACGTCCACTAATAAGAACAACACCTCAGGATCCACATGTAAAAAATCAACAAATTAAACTTAATAACGTCAGAGGGAGAGACGGTACGACTATAATTTGACAGGAAAATAAGCTACCAAAAGACTTCCTAGACTAAGTCTACAAGGCCATATCATCAAGGCGAGGTTACTTCATTGACACTATACAAACTTCGCGACCTATTGTTAGTACTCAGAAAATACATTTAGGAAAAGATAATTTAGTAGCTGTAAACGGACCCAAGAGTCAATACAAAGCTAGATTAGACAAAACACTTAAATTGACTTCTCCTTCGTCCACCTTATACCATCAAGTAAATGGGGCCAGGGACATGGTCTTAAGATCCACTAACAGGTGTATCATATAGACTTTGCCATTCTCCTTTAACACGTAACACTAGTAAGCAAAGCCGGACAAAGTTGAGAAATGGATAGTGTACCTTGATGCCAACGAAATTGCAACTGCCAGATCTCTTTCAGTGGAAGGTCGTGGCTTTTGGCGGTAATACCGCAGGAATTCCCGAGATCCGAGTGTTTTGATCAATTGCCCATTTTCAGTTTTTCTTGTAATCACAAGTTCAGACCCACTGCTGAGCTCAATCGAGCTAGAAGCATCATCCACCATAATCAACTGCTTACCATCCTCATCCATGTAGCTACAAATAGAAATATAACAAATTGTAACAATATGATAGGAGAATATTATATCTACTTGCCCCCAAACAATTAGATTCATGGCATGGAACCTATTTCTCTGTTATTCAATAAGGAAACAACAACATTACATCATCCAAAGAAACTCTACCTGCTGCTGTAGTCATAGAACACATCTAACTCGGCATCTTCTTCATCATCGTCATCACCATATCTCAACTTGCAATGAGATTTTGCTTCCATATGTTTCCTCACAGCCTCTAGGCTCACAAAAGGTTGACAGCGATCGTTGCAATACAGACAAATATAATCCCTTTTAACCTGAATGAAAAAGGCAGCTAAAAGTCAAAATAATATATCAAAATTTGATGTCTACCCAATGGAAAAATAAGGAATGTCTTAAACTAACAAACAATACCAACAGCATTCATAAAGATCATGTTCAGGACCACTCAATTTTACCTTCAGCCCAACATATGTAAGCAGACCCTCAGGATGCTTAAGGTATTCAACATCTGGGATGAAAAAACCGTGTTGTTTGTGCATATGAACCATGCAACTCTCACAATTCTTATGTTTTAAGTCACACATAAAACATGACATAGGATCAATCGCCTCCTCATCTTCATCTTCATCTTCTTGGACAATGACTAAACTGGAAGCATCTTCATTCATTTTGAGGTCCTCCATAGACTGAGAAGCTTCACCAACCAAATCCTCATTAGGATCAACCTCCTCCCATTCATCTCCACTTGACTCACTATCTTTACCTTCCAAGATTCTTGGCCCATGAGGTTTCCGTGAGATAGAGCTTTTGCGGTCCACTTGTGGTTTCATGACTGCAATTCCCACACTATTGGGATCCAGGCCATGATCTTGAGAAGCTCTCACAGAGTGTGCACGTGATTTGAGGTGTTCTGCATGAGCCCTAGAACTCCTATACGATTTGTTACACAGAGCACACTCATAAACCAACTGACCTTCCTTTAATTTGTCTCTTTCTTCTGCAAGAGCAGATTGTCTAGCGAGAAACAATGCCTCAGTAACCCCCGGAACTCCAGCCACCTGGTTATATACCAACAGAACAACAGAAATTTATTTAATACTTCTAAGTACGAACCAATTTCCGTGCTAAACATTATGGGGGGGAAAAAAACACGTAGTCACCTATGGAAAAGATATTGCTGTCAGCCGGAAAAAAAAAATCTGGTTATAACTATTAAGTAAAAAAAGCTCCATGGATACCAACAATCTTGATCAGCTAAACCGACAGTAAAAACAAAAACCTCACATTCTTACAAAATCAAAAATAAAAATATCCTCGTTTAAGAAAAAAAGTTAAATCAGAAATTGTACGTGATCTGCAGTTGCAGAAAATATCAACAGTAGATTGTTTTTCCAAAAAAAAAAATTATGATACAACAATACCGTTTTTTGTTTAGTTGTGTTATTTAATCATTCGACTTAATGAGGTTATGACCTTTATCATCTACAAGCCCAATAGTTGCCTATTATTTTCGTTACACAATGTAAACTAATGTTCTTCAGCTCATTAGAAAGTAGTACTTAACTCTTCAAACAAAATGTAAAAAACAATCAACTCCATGTTTTACCCAACTCTCAATCAACAGCCTTGGTAGAAGCTATCACGCATCAACCAAAATCGTATTCCAACCATCCACCAGTAAAAAATAAATAAACTAATTGATTTGTATAATTGATTTGTCCCCGGGCGAATTCCACACAAAAATCCCCTTTCAGAACCTTCCCTAACATCTTGACCTTATAAGATAGTAAGCAAATCATATAAATACACTTCAACAATGATTGAATAAAAAAAAGCATACAAGGGGTCACAAACCAAGCTAATCAATAACATGTGACTCAGAAAGTAGCTCGCTTTCTCAATCCAAACAACAAAAACAGCAACAACAATCGCATGCAGCAGTGTTCATCTCCGCACTAACCGGCACAAAGACAAAACCCAAACCAGAATCTCTGACCTTTCGTTTGAGGTTGTATCGGTGCCATTCAGACTTGTAATGGAGCTTCTGCGCCGCCTCGTCGGCGAACTCCGAATTGCAGGCGTTGCACGTCAGACCCGGCATCCTCTCCGCCCGCCCCGACCTATCTCCTGCCGCAGCCTCGCAGCTCCGCCGCTTACCGGTCTAAGGCCCCTCTAATTTTGATTTCAGAGAAGTCAGCAACGGCGGCGGCGGCGGCGGCGGCGGTGGATGAAGAGGAGAAACCAGGATTGAAATTGAATAGGTTTTGCAATTGGCTTAACTTCGTAAAAGCCCATGGGCCATGGGCCGTATTTTCGTTTTTCTTTTATCGGGATCATTAGTTGGAGCCCATTTAATTTCGAATCCGCGTGGTGTCAATTGATGTTTAAAATTGATTCGAGTTCCAACCTCAGTTTGGGCTGATTAATATATATCAATGCACTAAGATATTATTTTAAAATTAAGATGGCTCAAATCGAAAAAATTATGCTTATAAAATAATATAGCCATGCCTATTCTTATTTAATTTAATATGTAAAATAGTTATCATATCGTGCTCTTTATAATTTTAATTAAATTATTAAAAAAATAAAAACTATATATGATCCAAATATATTTTTTGTATCCAAAATATCAAGATTCTAGTGGAATCGAGGCGAAGCTTTTCATAATCGCAAAGTTTATGCGTCACGACAAATCACCGACTCGACCTTTGTGCAAGCTTATATGTAGCGAGCCCGTGGACATGATCCATCGAACTTCCTCCAAATGTATGTATTTGCATAAACGAGGAAAGGAGAAGATGAAACTACAAGGGTATAGAAGGGTCTGGAGCAGCTAAGATTGGGAGTGGTCCATGAGAATTAAGATGGTTTGTGTGTCTGTACTTCTGGGTTCTCTGCACCGCCCATGGTTTCTCTTTCAGTATTGATTGATTGATCAAGTCAAAGGGTATAGTAATTTTTGTTACGTAGTCAGGGAAAGAAAAAAAAAAAGGTATTGGAATTGTATGGAGAAACATGACAAGATTGGGAAAGAGTAAATAATTACCTGTTAATGAGATTGGTGTAATAACAGAGAATGTGACCTATCATCAGTCTGTGGTAATTTGTGTTTGCATAATGTTGTTGAGTGCCTTTGCTAGGTCTTAAAAAATTGCATGCGATCGTTTCGTTTTTTCTCTGTGAATGTAGCTTTCGTTCTCTTGCTTTTGTGGAAATTTTTGCCACATTGTGAAGCTTGATGGGTTTTTGTATCATGTGTTTTTTACTTTGCATCAAATGCAGACCAAAAAGGTATAGTTATTACTGGACTTCGCCCCTTACCCTTCTTCATATGTGTTAGACAAATGCATTACATCTGGGCTGCAGCCCTTTCTTTTGTTAGCAGACTTTGAGGACCGAAACAACGGTGACCCAAACGTATCAACATCTGCATAATTCTTGGGCTCGGGGCTGCAAAAAAGTGCCATGAATTTTTTTTAAAATTTTTATAAATGTATGCCTGGAAGGCAATATCACCAGCGTCAAGATGGCCGAGTTGGTCTAAGGCGCCAGTTTCAGGTACTGGTCCGAAAGGGCATGGGTTCGAATCCCATTCTTGACAAGCATTTTTCTTTTTCGTTTTTCACTCTCTCTTCTGGACCCAAATACATGCAGTACATGCATATGTACCAGTACAATCATTGTATTTTTTAGAATCGCTAACTAAAAACAAGTAATAAAATTATTTTATTCAAGGTTATATAAGTATAAGATTTGAAATCCTCAAAAGTTTATTTTTGTTTTCAAAAGCCCACTATGCCAACGACTGTAAATTATTTAATTTATGAGATTGATCCAACCGAGTTGGATGATATTCGAACCAATTAAATGCCATGGTTTTCTAGTTAAACTCTACTAATCACCATAAATTGTCAAATTATGAGATTGATAAAAAAAAATTATGAGGTTGAATGATAATAAAAATACGTGAAGCATTTGTCAAATATAATAAAAACTAAAACTTTAATTCAGTGATAGCAATAGAGCCTGTCTTAGGATAACATCGTGATGGTACGCAAAAAAATCCAGAGGATACGTCGAATAGATTTTGTGTTTGTAAAAGTAGGATAACGGAGCCACCATTTATGGGGCTGCAACTCAATCACTCCCACGAATGGACGGCAGTGGTTTTTTGGAGCTAACAGATAAGAAAAAGCAGCTTACAATCGCTCCACACTCCCCATGGCGGATATTTCCAAGGGCGTGGTGCTGGAGACAACGACGAGGAGGAGGTGGTCGGAGCACCCAACTCCACGGGTTCGGGATGAGCTCGCTTACCTGCCCCTCCTCTTCTTCTTAGCTCCCTCCTCTTCCAACTACTTCTAGCATCGTTGAGCTTGCTTGCTTTGCCCAGTTGCTCGGTTCAGCTCTTTCACGTCTTCAAAGGTTGATTCTTGGCTTGGGATTGATGACGGGGGTGTCGTCAATGCTGGCCTCGGGCGGGTTGGGGGCGTGCTCTGCTGTGAAAGCTGCGGAGAAGCATCAATGGGTTAGTGGAGTTGTGTTGCTTGGGAAGTTGGGTGTGGTCGACCGAGCGTATCTGTCCAAAGGGAGGTATGTTGGTTCGTTGCAATGGCTTCTTTTG
>JAVDBV010069548.1:0-22066 GCA_032619315.1 Piper longum
AGAACTCATTGTAACTACCTGAATCTAAGAGAAGCTTGCTGTGGTTATAATGCTTTAATCCTGAGTTCAAAGTAGACAGAGTGTCAGCTGCCTGCACAATGTCATCCATTGTGTTAATGTCCAAACTTGGGTTTGTCAATGACAGAAGAGAGTGAGCACGATTTGAGTGCGAAGATGCGTTCATGTTGGGAAGAGGCTGCCAACTACTGACTATTCTGTGGTTGCCAGAGGTGTGGGGGAAGTGTGGTTGGTGTTCGAGAAAACTTGGAGACAATAAGTGTCCTGAAAATGAAGCTTCTGGTCTCGTCAATATCTGTGGAAGGGAAGAGATCCTGCCACCTACCAATCCAAAGCAGAAATTGAATCAAAATCTCTTATCAGTATCCACATTAATGAAATCCCATTTCACCTTCAAATAAATGTTTTATAGACCTCTTCCCTAACAATGTAAGGTATGAGAAAATATATGTGCTTTGATATGGCGGGCGCCATTGAAAGCATATATATATTGGATACAAATCCAGCAAAAGGAAAAATGACCCATAAAAGTGTTTTCCCTGTATTTAGATTATCAAAGGGCCGTTTGCTCTATGTTTATCCACGTAAAAAAGCCGTATTGCACATGGGTATGTGTTACCATAAATATAAACTGCTCCCCTTCCAACCCACGCTCTCCCCC
Organism: Piper longum; assembly: GCA_032619315.1. Taxonomy (NCBI): domain Eukaryota; kingdom Viridiplantae; phylum Streptophyta; class Magnoliopsida; order Piperales; family Piperaceae; genus Piper; species Piper longum. The sequence continues at coordinate 680 of JAVDBV010069548.1, forward strand.
CACCCCCAAACACCCCCCCACCCCACTTCCCTGACAGTTTTATCTTGAAGGATGGTGATAATTCAACATGTAACATTTGAAAAACAACCTCAATCAGAAAAAAAATTACAGTCCAGTAATATTTTCAAACTTGCTATTAATTTGAAGCCACGATCTAACGATAACAACCTCAATCAGAAGCAAGCTAAGAATTTTTCACACCTTGGTAGTGGCCATGAAATATGGAAGCAGAGCTAACAGAGAGAACGTCAGGTGGAACTTTTCGTCTTCGTCTGTTGTGTCCATCAAGACGCTTTCTACAGCTCCTCTTTACCTCGTCAAACTCCTTTAACAAATGAAATCTGTAAAAGAGAAGGGTTAGTTTGAGACATTATCGGGTATTAATTAAAGACTATGCATATAGTCTACATTTATGTTTCCTTCTTGTCACTTATTGGAGCTAAACATGGCAAGAACCAAATTCCCAATGTGCATACACTCCCTCCTTGATCAATGTTTTCATTAGCGCATAGATACTGCACTATTTTCCGAGTGGTATGGGGGGCGAGATAAATAAACTAGGGATATCAAAAAACTTGAAACTCAAAGCAAATTTTTTCTCGAATAAGATAGCAACTTATACTTCTGGCAGCTGAAATATCAGAAGCTATGAGTCACTTCAGTTCAAAATGGATTCACCGATTCAACTCATGCTTAACTACTTAAATAGAAATTTTGAACAGGATAATAAACTCAGAAGCCGTTAATGGAGATTTGTATTATCATTATATACAAGTCTAGGTAGTTAGGCTGTGACTTCTAAACCACATAGACTTTCTCTCTATTTGCTTCTGTGTATCTTGATGGTGCTACCATAAATGAGAAGTGTATAAAGGATGGCCTCATATTAAGCTTGCAGGATTTCAATTCCAAACAGAAACGTTTTCCCTAGCCTAAAGAAGTCTTGTTAATACTAAAGAATTCTGCTTTAATGGAAGTTGTAAGTTAAAATCAAATATGTTTGAATAATTGCCTCTTTTTTCTTACCCTTTTTGTAAAACCGCCCTTAGTGTGTCAAATTTAGAATGCATTAATTTATACTCTGATGCAAATCAGTAAGAAGGAATTCCATGAACCATCAATCTAATACCTGCTACATTGCTGACAGAACCTCTGTTGTTGACCTGCCACCATCACAATAGGAGTTTTTGCATGAATTTCGCAAACCTTGTGTCTCTTGTGATATTCACGGCTGTTACTAAGATCTGATTTGCAACCTTCTACCAAACACGAGGCATTTGTGTTGGCAGCGCTAGTTTTACGTGCTCGTCTAGTCAAACGAGACTCTGACATTTTCTTTGGTGCCTGTGGAACACTCCATGTATTCAACAACCCATCGATTGAATCATCAACACGTCCGAGTTGCAAATCCACCAAACAATTTCCTTTTCGCTTGAGTGAAAGGCTGTTGAATACCCCTAAAGAATCCACGCTGAGCTCGACATCTTGTTGAAATTCACCAAAATTCCATGTTGTCATTTTTAAAAACCAATCCACGAAATGAAGATCTTCTTTAGTGCAATAGTCGACCCGTCTCGATCTTTCTCCTCAAGTCCACAATAAACCAAATATTTCCAATTCACATGAAAACTTCATGTTTCCAAAATCTAGGAAAATAAATTCAACAGCAGAAAGCAAGAATCAATCAGACAACCGAATAACGTGAATTTATGACAAGAAAATTATATAACCACATGAACTGTCCGAGACAAAACAATCCATAAAATCAGAAATTCAACTCAGATTTTTCTTCAAAGTTTCATAAAGAGTTAACAAAGAATACAAATGGTGCCCATGCAAATCGATCACCTGACCTTCAGAAATCAATATACTTCCCTCTCGACCGATCTTACTCAGAAATTGATGAAACATTTTGTTCAAAGACCATCAAGTTTGCTACAATCTATGAATACCCAACTATCTTAACCAACTTGTCAGGGCACCAGTTGCAAAGGCGAGTTCATAAGAGGCATGAAGGCAATAGACAGCTGAAATGTCCAAACAAGAACACAGGATAAGTGTCACAAAACTGCCATCAGATCAAATTACTTCTAAAGGAGAAAATTGACCAAGCGCAAAATAAGCTTCTTCAGCATAAAAATGACCAATTAACGATTGAAAGTTAATCCATCAACAAGATAATAAAAAAACAAGCAAATAAACAAATCAAAAGCGAAGAGATTTTGCAAGTCACTGCTTTACTAACCGAAGATTTCAGCTTCTGGGGAAGAACGATCCGATCTTTTGCACCACCTTCTCCATGCTAAAAAACCCAGAAGCAAATGAAGGCAGGATGGGCTACAAAACAGGGAAAAAAGAAGTGGATTTTAGCCAATAACTTCATGGGCAGACCAAGGATGGGGGAAGCAGCAGGGAAACCAACGATGTCTGGACTCAAGATGTGGAAGGTAGTGGCAAAAGCAAGAACAAAGGTGACAAAAGGTGACAGGGCTGTGTAAAAGAGAATTAGTAATAGCGACCAGTGTGGCGTGCGTAAGAGAAGTAGTGATAGGGAAACTGGTAGGGGTGCGTATTACCATCAAACTTTTCAAGGGTGAAGCATGGCGAAAAAGGATGACGGAGAGATCTAAGAGAAGATAAAGTACCAACTGGTGGGTTTTACCTTATTATCTGATATACAAAGAGAAGAAGCTGTTTAGCATGTTTGCTTCTTAATCCGTGACATGTTTACCACCTTTTCAGTTACTTGTTATTGTCTCCGCCTTTCGCCAAACTTCTCCTTCCACCTTGATTGAAAATTAGGGGGGGTCAGGGAAACTGTTAGTTTAATTTTTATTATTAAAGAAAATTTATAGTATAAATAGTATTTTACTATTAATTTATTATAAATGAGATTATATTTATTAATAAATTTAAATTAAAAATTTGGCATGAATATCTTCTTTCTTTGTATTTTGGGCCGACAAATGTCCTTGAATCAGATTTACATGGGTGGGGGTGTATAATCTCGTTAACGAGTTGACAGTGTTTTTTAGACTAAATTGTGACTTAAAAAACTCGCTAACCCATTAATATAAATTTGTAGTTCAGTGCAATTGAACCTTAGAAAGAGTATGACAAATGGCATAAATGTTCATGATTAGAACAGTATTTATTAATTATTTTTTCCAAATCCAAGAAGATATAATAGGAGAATATTTTTCGAATGACAATTTATTTAATGCAAGAACTATTAAACTGTTAATGACTCTTTTACAATCAAATAATTAAGGAGACTAAGCAGTAATTAATTCTGTCAAAACAAAAAATTAAAGATCACTCGAAGGGAGCTAAAGTTGGAGATGGTGATGGGAAAGGCGTGCGGAGAAGATAAAGGGAGTGGGGGCCCATTTTTTATTTTGGTTGGTGACCCTTTCCATCAGTACTAGTGCTAATGAGGCCCCATGAATTTTTTTATAATCTATTTGACTCAACAAGGTACAAGTAGAAGAGTTAATATGCCATATTTGCTAAGTCCCAACAACTATATCTACGTTTGATTGGTTCAAATCAGATTGGTTTCTTGCCGATTCTGGCTTCGGCTCTTAGTTAGCTAACTCTACTATTTGATATGAGATGATTTTGTTTCATGATGTCAGATTTTGTAATTTGTCTTTGTTCAAAACACTATTATCTTTCTCGAGAAGGAATCAACCCAAATTCGCTAAACACAAATTTCATTTTCTGTCAATTTTTCTCATGTTAATAGGTTTAAAAAATAAACAAATAAGTTAATTTTGTTTGAGATATTTAAAAAAATATAATAATGTCACTAGCAGCCTCTCCACGTCTAGGATTCATATGTTTCATGTTTACTTGTTCCTCTTAGCTGATGGACGCGGAATATATCATCACATATATTATTAGTTATGAATTGTGTCAATCACTTAGATGAGATTTAGATGAGGTTTTGTTTGTATTTGTTTTTATTATTTTTTTATTAGATGAGATTATTATTTACATATAATCTTTTCATCTAAAATGATTATATGTAATGAGACTTTGTATTTGCTTTATCTCATCAACATCATAATGAGCTGGTGATAAGCGACTTGATATTATGATGTGAAATAGTCAAACAGGGGTTTTAATTAGTTTGATTGTCTTTGCATGCATAATTAAGTTGCATCTTGCCATTGATTTGTCAGTTTGTTGTCATTCATAATAGAAGAGAAATGTAAGAATGCTGGGAATTATGATTAGAAAGGCAAGTCTAGCTATTTTTGGAAAAGTACCATATTTTGAGAGAGAAAAATATATAAAACATTTAATTAAAAACACCATCAAATTGTAATTTTTTATCAATTTGGTTCTTTATTCCATTTTATCAAATTTTCAATTTTGAACATTTTTTAAAATTTTTCTTCTCATCTTATCTAGTCCAAAAATTGGGAAATGATAGTGCTGCGGCCTTTTTGTCTATTTCTTATTGTCATAAACAATACTAATGATTTTTTTTGTACTTTTATTTATATAACAGTCATCTACGTTATTAATAGTCATTCCTCTATCTATTTCAGTAAATATAAAAAAAGTACATAATATACTTTTTAAAGAAGGCATAAACGGCACACGCCTTTATAGATACTCAAAACCGCTATAAATTGCTGGAAAAATTAAAAAAAAAAAAACGCTATAAACGGATCTAGGTTTTCAATTTTATCCTAGGCCTCAAAGGTAAAAACCTTCCAAATTAATTTTGGCCAGCATGATTTTTGTTTTTACATCCATAAAATACTTTTTTTTGAACGACAATTTTTTTATTAATTTGAAGCCGACTGGGATAGCACACAACTTGGGCAAAACAGGGTGGCCTGCCATGTTTCAAAGCTTTTTTTTTTTGAAGTCCACTTCCACTAATATGATTGATGTCTTTGTTTACAGGTTGCAAAGTGGGGCTAATTATAGTGTCATTCATTTGTGTGGACTGCGTGCGTCTTGTTAAAACCAAATTTATTGAGCACCACTTGATGCACACATCTAACTCCCAAAACATTTAATTATTAAGACATCAAGAAAAGTACCCCCAGACCCATTTCAACAAAAGGCGAAATAATAAGCAAATATGAGTCATTGTGACACACTATTGGTTCAACAATGGACACCAGCTAGACAGGACAGGATAACAAGTTGATATGTAGTATAGGGGAGGCCCCTCTTTTTGATATGAATGAACGATATCATGTTCTAAGAAGTGCAAAATCTTGTCCCAGTTTGATGGGAATTTTTAGTGCCTTGTTTGATTATAAAAACAAATGAGTTAATTAGTCCCCGGTCATGGAGAAATTTGGGGTAAATTGGTCGTACTCATGTGCTATTAATATTTATAAGATAAGATTAATAAATATAAATATTTATATATTTATTAATATTTAAATTATAAAATACTAAGAAAAATTTATCATCTCACAATTAAACTAAGATCATCCGATTACAAGGACAGCCTACCTATGTCAGACGTATCTTTTAAAAAAAAACCCTATTCCTTCACATAATCCAAGCGATTGGATCTAATAGAAGTTATTTTAGTGTGGCCGCCCCGGACCAAATTTAGTAATAGGCCGGCCAGCTCTCCAAATGAACTTATTGGGTTGAGGATAGTTTTGACCACCTTCTCGTTAGATCTGGCTAATGATGGCCAAGTTGAGTCGATTGTGGCTAAGTCAGCAAGATCTAGCCATACTATCGTATATAGAACAATGGTTTGAAATTTTTTTTCCTTTTTAACGATTGGCATTTAATTGATTTAATTTAAGTTGTATTTCTAATGGAAAAACTAAAATTACTCCGGAGTGCAGGAAACATCCTGTCCGGGTAGGCAACTGGAACTCTGTTTATATTTGCGGGTGACAATAGTGCATTGATGCGTCTGACCCGTGCAGGCATAACTATGAAGACAACTTCCTGCCATCGAATAATTGAGCGACCTTCCCAAGCCGAAACCTCTCCGCTTGTGCGTGCTCGACAGCCAAGTTCCAATTATTGGTTTCAATTAACTTTGCATTTATTGAGGTAGGCCCTAGATTGGCTCCACAATTACAGTTATCTAGTTCACATTTATCATCTATATAATAAAGTATTTAACAAAACAGAGCTCATTCCAGATATGCGTCCGGTGGAGAATTTTTTTTCCTCATATTTTAATCTAGAATGTTCAATTAAATGAATGACCTAAAAAAAATACCAAATCCATACCGTGCCAGTCACGGGTGACTATGTCTGGCCACCTTTAAACCGAATCCAACTATAATCAGATGTGACCAGTGGTGGCCAAATATAGCCGCACTAAAAAAAAAAAAGGTTGTCAAAGGGAGAAGGGGGAAGCAGGGTAGATGAAAGAGTGGTTGACGGGGAAGTGGTGGTAGTAGCGACATGGCTAGGGAGAGTGGTGGGGGAGGATGACAGGGTCAAGGGGTAGTAGCCATGGCAGGGAAGGAGGGGGCTGCTACTCGCGACTCCCTCCTCTCCCCTTTCCCCCTCGACCCCACCTTCCTATAGCAGTCACAACCCCTCCTAGTCCCATCGCCTCAGACGACTTCTTACCTCGTCATGGATGCTCCCCCTTCCCTCACCGCGGGGAGGATTTTTTTTCATTAAATCTAGGTTGTCCGATTATAAGGACATCCCAAATTAGAACTTAAGACAAAAAACTTTTCCTACCCAGGAAAAGTTTATTGTCAAGGCCTAGCCAGGCTCATTAGGCCCACAACGATTGTATCCTAAATAAGGTTTAAATTTTCCTTAATGACATAAATATTCCTATAATTAAAGTTTTTTAAAATTAAAAAATAAGTTTAAAATTTATTAATAACAAAAATTGGCGGCCTCCGAATTGGCTGCCCGATCCTGCCATCCAAACAACGAGGCAGTCATATTTGGGCGCCTCTCATCAAATTATAAAAAAAAAAAATGGATATTTTTTCATTTTAAATCTAGCATCATTTATGTTACAGTTCATTTGATGTTATAAAAATAAATTGGTAATTTTTTGATCTTTTTATTAGAAAAAAAATGATAATATCAAATGATGAAAAAATCAAGCATAATTATTAGAAAAAGAAAAAAAATATTGTAATGATAAAACTAATTCTATATTACAATAATAATAAAAATAATAAAGATTAAACATTTTTTCTATTTTTTACATGAAATTAGTGTAAATGATATAAAAAAATTAAAAGAACTAAACTGACTAAAAATAAATATATGTAATATGTATTATATATAAAGTCATCTCAAGAAAATCGTGTTGTGTTTGAATTGAGTATGGTTAATTATAAATATGAGCATAAAATAATTATGATCAATGTTAAGTAGGTCACCCATGTATTCTACTACATGCAATTAATTTTCCCAATTTTTCTTATCTCAAAAGATAAGAAAAAAGGGATTTTTTTTTTGTATAGGGAGGGTACATGGACGATCCTCACGAAAGCAATCATGATTAATTTCAATATGCATGTACAATTTTTTTTAAAATATATTACATGTATATTATTTATAATAAAGCTGAAAATTTTATATCATTTACATGTATTTTATGCCAACCAAACATAGCCTAATCTAATGACCTTTGCGACAACCAATCTGGCCACCCTATGGATGGATTTGGCTAGCCTAAGCTAGTTTTGGCCAAAGGTGGACAAGGTGGCTATGTGTAAAGCTCGTGACTCGGTTAGAGTTTTAAATGAGCGAACCAATTGATTCGAGTTGAGTCAGTTTCATGTGCTGAGTCAAGGCCAATCGTACGTTATGAACAATGAAGGTCAAATGTACCTGAGTATATAATGATAAAATAAGAAAGATGATGAAAAATGAGTTATCAAAGTATATAATAGTATGTAGTTATTTTTTTATTTATTTGATCGTAAAATTATTTTTAGGCCAAATAATGCATTATGACACGTTATAAAGTAGTTTTGGTCGATTATTAGTTATAGGTCATGTCATTGTGATTTTATGATGTGTATTATATTTTATAGGATGTTTCCTTATTTTTCTGATTTTTTAAGGATTTATTACAACTTAGTTATTATTTTTGAATTAAATCAAAGTCAAGTCAATTTTCTTTACAAGACTATCCCCTAGACCTCACCCCAACCTTCTTCTCCCCAAACCCTCAACGCCGCACCCACTCTCACCGTCAATGACCCCTCCGGCCGCTGCATCATTGTCGATTGATGCTACTGAGCCCCTCCTAATTGTCTTCATGTCGTCGCCAACCTTCCTAGCCATCTGGTCTCCACGATGCCCCGATGCGGCGTTTTTATGCCACCCATCCTGGCTTCAATTCACCGACACACCGACTCCTCTCCCTTCAACCCACAGCCATTTCCCCAACACCCAGCACCACCATCGAAGCTGGGCAAGGACCGATCAGACAAGCTGACCGACCCTAGCCGACTTGTCACCGATGACGACGGTCATAGCTGTCGTTGCTATCCTCACCACCACCATCATTAGATCGAGCTAGCTGAGCTAGTGTAGACCCATAGCCTCGATTGGTTAGCCAGAAAACCTGATTCGCTAAAATTTGCTAGATCTTCTACCAAATTCATCCAATCGAACCCAATCAAACTTTAGACGCTACTAGGTATCGAATTTAAGTCTTGAGCCGCACGATGAAACCCTAGCCGTGGCCGATTACTGATGACATGAGGTATAATTAGCTCTGATTTTATTTCTTAAAGGTGATAATTATTGGCACAAACATGCTAGGATTGATGAATTGATGTGTTAACTATTTTATTATAAACAAAATATGAATTTACTTGATTGAATTGTAATAAAAAGAATGCTAAGGAACTAATTAGGTAATTAAGTAGGTATCGTAATTAGGGATGTACACAAGTCAAGCTGGCTTGCAAGCTTTTTACGTCGGCTTGATTTGGCTTGAACTTGTGCTCATTAATTTTATGCTCAAAAAAATACTCGGCTCGAAATGGATACCTCATTGAGAAACAAATAGAACTTAAGCTAAAGAACGTTTGGCTCGGCTTGGCTTGAAACTCGAGCTCAATGTATTCAAATTCGAAAAAATATTCGGCTCGACTCGGCTTGTTAGTACTATTGAGGTCACATTGAACTTATATAGTGTTGGAAAAATTTTTTTGATCCTATATAAGTCAAGCACAAACATTCACTTAGCTCGTGCTCGGCTCGGCTCAACCCAAATACGAACCAAGCCCAAACACTATGAATTTTGGACGGCTCAGCTCGACCCATAATATATCAAAGCTCGTCAAGCATTCAAACAAGCTCAAACATGCTTGACAAAAATCAAGCCGAATTCAAAAACATCCCTGCTTGGCTCAGCTCGCCTCGTTTATACCCCTAATCGTAATCTAATGCAACGTAGTGTAGGAAATCTTATATAGATTGATGTATTATTGATGTGAGTGTGTCTTGATGTGTGTGTGCCATAGGATGTGTGAATGCATCATAAGAAATAGTTTGCTTTTAGTTTGATGCTAATGTATGAAATAGGAGCTCGTCGCCTAGGCGCATGGACACGATTGAAACTTTTACCACTTCGTTTAGGACTCATTTCTGGTTTGACTCCTATACTATGTCATGTTTTGTTTTAACAGGTAAGCGAGCATGTCGAGTGGTGGGTTTATTGTACTCCATTCTACACAGGCCATCTAGTTGTATAAAATTTTAGGATTAACAACTCTCAATGATGAGATCCTTTGAGTTTGTTTTCGAAAACTCAGGCCTACATCACAAAACCTTTGGGTCAATTATATAAATCCCTATCCAGTCCTATGTATTGTAATTTTTTGAGTTTTCAGTTAGATGTGAGATGAGGGAAATTCGATAACCTCGTATTGAAATAGGGTGTGTGTTCGTCGAAGCGGGCTCTAAAATTGGTGAGCATCCATTTCATTCCCGAGGGATTCTAATAACTCCACCTTTGAGTTCCTCAAATCCAGAGAAGTGTGAAGGTTTACGGGTACTTCTATGCAGGGCAAGTATAGACTTATGGTTTCAAAGAGTACTTAAGGTGCATATCTGACAGTACTTAGCCTTTGTACTCAAAGCCATGAATGATACAGAGGATGTGGAGGGCTTAAAGAACAGAGATTGATTTTCTCGCTTAAGGGATAGTTTAAAGTGGCCAATAAATAAGATGAGATAGTAAGGGGACGCTGTCACGCGAGGTCGATGACTCTTAATTATTGCCCTTGTGAGAGACTTTATGAGGAAGAGAAATGATGTTTTTATTCATCAGAAGGGTTAGCTCTCCTATGTCAGTTTGTATTAGTTATTTTTGGACTTGTAACGCACATTGCTAATGGCTTTTTATTATCTATGTAAGTGTGAATTGCGAGGAATGAGCGCTCTCGGGACTGCGGATGAACAACACTGAAATTGTGCACACATGTATCTGCTGAGTGTAATTGACGATGACAAATGTGAATTGTTTTGAATGATGCAAACCTGAATGTGATTTCTGTTAACGAATACGATGTTTTGCTTGCGAATGAAATCTGTGAATAGAAATGAATAGGTTGAGCAATGGGGTTTAGATTCGACTCAAAAGATAAAGAAAGTAATGATAATTGAAATGCTGAGAGAATTGTCATGTTTTTTACTACATTTTTTTTTGTTTTTATTGATATGAATATATGTTGTTTGCTGTTAAAAGGGTGGCCCCTATTACACTTTTAGAGGTGACTCTGTCTGTTTTGTTTTAAAAATAGATATTTTCTTTAGACTTTTCACTAGTTTGGCTTATTTTATAATTGATTGTACATCATAATATGCATCTACAGCAACATTAAAACCTAAACATCTCATCCATACATTGTATACTTGCATCCCCATCTTGAGACGCCGATGGAAAATTCAAGTCAGCTTAACCAAATCAAGTAAATTAGCGAATAGTTCGATCGCCTATAACATTTTCGAGTTGGTTTACGGGTGAACCAAAATGGGTTGTTACACTATGGTTGTCCCATGGCTAGATCGACGGCGGCAACCAACCTTAGCAGTCACCAACCACGGCCGGTTTGGCCAAGTGCCAATAGCAATTGATTTTTTTTTAAAAAAAAACTTTTTAATCAAACTCAACCCTCTTTAAATAGGAATATTAATGTAAAAACCTCGAAAATAATAATACTAATATTATTATTATTATTAATAAACATAATAATAATAATGATAATAATAATAATAAATTCCTTAGACGGGAAAGGGTGTAAGGCTAGGAACGAATCCTAAATATTGACAAATTGTTAAGTGAATAAATTTTTAATAATCAATGCAATGTAGTCCTTTGTTTAAAATGGTGTATCCATCCGGTAAAATTAATAAGTTTATTCTTATAAATCTTAATTTTAATCATTTAGCATACTTGTTTCGATTCCTGTCTATCGAGTCATTTTTAAGACTAGAGTCAGTTTTTTACTTTGAACTGTCCCAATCTGAGCTTACCATCCATAGATATAATGCATATACATATGGATAGGTCTCACTAAACCACGAGTTGTCGGAAGTTCAGATCGTGCCACGTGGCAAGATTTGGACTGTCCATGTATGCCATGGCTTCAATATATTATTTTCCCTTATCTAGATCTTCCATGATTTTTCTATGTTAACGCCACCGCCACTTCGGCCCGGTTTATTTGTATATCTAGGAGTGTATTTATTTGTATATTATAATTTATTATTATGTCTCGATTTGCATCTTGTATGTTTAGCTATAAGTTTATTAAGTACCGTCTTATTTATTATGATGTATTGATGATATGAGCACACACCACAAGCATGCATTATATAGAGACATTAGTATTTTATCTAGCAGTGAGTTTCGATGTACGTTATGCGGGTTGAGCTCATCAACTTAAGACGCAGGGCTCCACTCATTGAAATTAGTTTTTCGTCTCATTCTTGGTATATCAGTCAATCTACCAGGTCCGTATAATTACTTGAAATGTTGTATATTCCTTTTTGCCAGCCCTAGTCAGCCTGAGCCTGGATTCGACTACCATGCACCAAGTGCAACTAGAGTCAAGGAATTGACTCAGTCCAACACGGGGCTGCATTATTAAATAACTTGAAAGATAAAATACCTACCCCCATGCCGAAAGGGGTGACACAGCGCATTGGCGCAAGACGACTCATTATGCACTTATGATACCGAGAGGGCGAGTCAATAGTAAATATCGGTAACTACAGGCCGTGGGCCATATAGCGTGTGTGCGTATACATGGGATTGGAGCTAGATGGGGCGGCCACCCCTCCCGGCATAATTGGAGCTCAGCATAGGCTCATAATCACTAAAAGATTTGAGAAATATTATTGGGGAATATATTGACTTGTTTCATATAATTATGCAGCTTAGTGGTTTTATCACTAACACGGTTCTGTGACCAAAGGTGAACAGCTTCGGACTGATGCTTAAGAGTGTGGTGGACAGTTTTCTTACCAACTTTGGTTTGATGAATTGATAAATAAATTTGGACTTCCTCTTTATATTATTTGAGTTATAAGTGTGGCTATGGGAAACAGTTAGAGGCTGTGGGACTTTGTATTTAGTTTATTTTTATATTTTGTCACATGCTATCATAATAGGATTTATTTTTTATAATTTAATAAATTTCTAGGATTAGTTGCCATGTTATGATTATTATTCTTGAATGTTATTTTTACATCATTTATATTTTTTAGTAACACCCGACCGGTTAGGACGGATCGTTACAAGTGGTATCAGAGCACGGTTTCCCTCTAGCTCATACATTATGACTCACGTACCATTTTGAAAAGTCCAATATTTATCTTTTCTCAATGTATTATGTTGTTAATTAACGAAATTTTTCTTCTTCTTTCTTTGCTAATAAACTAGAACTGAAAAACACATTAATTAATGATAGCGGGAAAAATTAATAATAATAATAAATAAAAATAAAGAAAGTCTTGTGGGGATTGAGATGGTGACTTGTATATTTGGATGATAAATTAAAAAGGGGAACTTTTGGAAGGATCTAAGATGCTGAGGTGACATGTGGCTAATGGATTTACAGAGTCATACCTCTAGTATATTCAAAGCTTTTATTTAGTTAGATGACATCCAAGAAGTGTGTTGTTGTCAGGTTAATGCATAAGCACCGGTATGGGACGGTGTGCCACTTGCTTGTCATGCTAAGTGCACGTGCAACTTAACCGATGAGCGTATCTGGGATGCCCTTACAATCTGAGGTGTCATGGGACATTTGTGTGATCTAGATGATAGTGTCATGGGACAGACAGTGTGCCCCACTTTAGCTACATATATGAGTGACAATGCTTAAATAAAAAAGAATGCACCGATGGATTGTAATCTGCTATATAGGAAGAAATGGGTTTATATGAAGTATGAGGATTAATAAAGTATAAAGACATGTATGAAGTTATTTCAAATGATTTCTCAAAAGCAATAGAGGATCAACTTTTGAAGTGCCCTTGAACAATTTAATTTTAGAACGTTAAAGTAATGAATGATTCGTAGTCTGCAGTGATACATCTTTCTTAGGTTTAGGATGCATCCTTACGCAAAGAGGCAAAGTGGTAGCCTATGCCTTTCATCAATTGAAATTTGATGAACAAAAATATATAGCCATGACTTAGAACTAGTAGCAGTTACTTTTGCCCTAAAGATTTAGAGAGACTACTTGAATGGAGCCCAATTGAAGTCTTAACTAACATGAGAGTTTGAAGTATATCTCCACTTAGAATGACCTTAACCTTCGGTAGAGGCAGATGACATAATATTTAAAGGTCTATGATTTCTAGCACTTATACCATTCAAGGAAGGCAAATATTATAGCAGATGCATTGAGACGGAAGGGCAAGGTGGATAAGGGTTAGCACTAGCTAGACTTTGGGCTATATAGACAGAAGTGGTGATCATCAATCATGTAGAGCAACTAATAGGGTTACTCACAAATCTTATCATTTCAAATGACTTGGTAGATCAGGTTAAGTCAGCACAAATAAATGACAACGAGCTAACTAAAATGTTGGATAAGACTTTTGACATTGTAGCTGATTCCAATAGTGTGATTAGATTTAGAGGGAGGTTGTGTGTACCCAAGGATGATACACTAAGGCGGAATATCTTGGAAGAGGCTCATCGCTCAAAGTTCATGATACACCCTGGAGTTATTAAAATGTATCAAGATTTAAAGTGAACCTACTAGTGGATTGGAATGAAGAAGGACGTTGTGAATATTGTATTTAAGTGTCCGACTGGCTAACTAATCAAAGCCAACATCAACTACCCAGTGGACTATTATAACCTTTAGAAATACCTACCTAGAAAATGGAGTGTGTTACTTGTGATCATATCGTAAAACTTGCAAGGATTCAAAACAAGCATGATTCCGTATGGGTGGTTGTGGATTGACTAACAAGGCAGCTCACTTCATCCCCATGAAATCAATGAGGACGGCGAAATACCTAGCAAGACTGTATGTCGATAATATTGTCAAGTTGCATGGGATTCCAAAGGAGACAGTTTCTGACCAAGATCCCCTATTTACCTCACATTTATGGGATGCCTTCCAAAAAGTCATGGGGACCCAAATCAAACTGAGTATAGTATATAATCCTCAAATTGATGGTTAGAGTGAGAAGAATATTCAAATTTTGGAGGATTTGTTGAGAGCTTACATCCTTGACTGGGAAGGTGACTAGGAAAAATAATTAAACCTTGGTAAAATTCACCTACAATAACTCTTACCAAACCAATATTGGGATGACACCATTTGAAGCCTTATATTATAAGTCCTACAGGTTTCCATCGTACTGGTTGGAGGTGCTGAAGCAGTTATAGTCGGTCCTGAGATGGTGAGGGAAGCAACCAAAAACATAAAACTCATTTAACAAAGGCTTAAGGTAGCTTAGTATAAACAGTAGAGTTATGCTAATACTCGAATGAGGGACTTAGAGTTCCAAGTTGGGGAGCTCGTGTAGCGAAAGATATCTCCTATAAGGGGTGATCAGATTTAGAACATCAGAGAAGTTGAAGCCAAGATTCATAGGATCGTTTCCAATCTTAGATCGAGTTGTTAAGATGTGCATATAGGTTAGCATTGCCACCAAGCCTAGTTGGAGTACACAATGTTTTCCATGTGTCATTGCTAAATAAATATGTACGAGATGAGAAATATATAATCACTAATTTTGAAGACTGAGAGTTAAAACTAAACTTTATCTATGAGGAAAGGCCGCATCCCAGCAAGAGAGATAAAGATACTCAAGAACAAGAAAATTCCCTTGGTAAAAGTATTGTGGAACAATCGGGGTCAAAGGAAATTACATAGGAGATTGAACAAGAAATATCAAAGAAATACCCAATGCTACATAGGAGACTGAACAAGAAATATCAAAGAAATACCCTAGCCTATTTGTGTAATAATGTTCTTGTAATTATGGTAGCACAATTAGATAAATAAGATATAAATAAATGAATAAGTTTCATCATGTCAAGGTTTGATGTCATTTACAAGTCTAACTTTATCAAGATATTTATTTAATAAATTGGTATACCCATATGAATAGTAAGGAAATAGTCATAATCAATCTTTAGCCGTTAGTAATATTTTCGAGGACGAAAATAATCTAAGTTGGGGAGATTGTAAAAACCTCGAAAATAATAATACTAATAATAATATTATTAATACATATAATAATAATAATAATGATAATAATAATAATAAATTCCTTAGATGGGAAAGGGTGTAAGGCTAGGAACGAATCCTAAATATTAACAAATTGTTAAGTGAATAATTTTTTAATGATCAATACGATGCAGTCATTTATTTAAAATGGTGTAATCGTCCGGTAAAATTAATAAGTTTATTCCTATAAATCTTGATTTTAATCATTTAGCATACTTGTCTTGATTATTGCCTATCGAGTTATTTTTAAGACTCGAGTCAGTTTTTTACTTTGAACTGTCTCGATCCGAACTTACCGTCCATAGATATAATGCATGTACCTATGGATAGGTCTTACTAAACCATGAGTTATTGAAAATTCAGATTGTGCCACGTGGCAATATTTGGATTGTCCACGTCTGTCCTGGCTTCAATATATTATTTTCCCATATCTAGATCTTCCATGATTTTTCTATGTTAACGCCCCGCCACTTCGGCTCGCCGCAGGTGAGTCTCTGCCTCGTCCCCCGCCAATGCATCGGCACCCCCATAACCACCTCGCGGCGAGCTTTCCAGTCGTACCTCTCATGATCACTGGCGCTGCCGCAGTCGCCACCTACAACGATGTTTTTGGAGCCGGGCTACTCCGCCGCTACCACTGTTTGAGCTACTTTCCAGCGTCGACGAGCCACCACCAAGCTGATCCGACCACCCCGATGGCTTCCCCTCATCTAGATCTTCATTTTGAGACCACCCATGACCATCGTTGTGGTCGTGATTGCCGCCGACAATACCGCCGCCTAAAACGACAACTTCCCACCTTTACGGCCAATTTTCGGCCAGCCCGTGGCCGGACTCTTCCGATCGTCACCACCAGCACTTCCGCCATCACGCCCCCTATCAATCCCGACTGGTAGCGACCCTAGCCGCGATGCCATTGGCATTTTCCTGCAATGGGCACCGCCACCCTCGTTCAACCTGTTTACCCATCTGCCCGTGATCGCATCCGCTTGCAGCTTATTGTTCACGGGCCCATCAGTCCATGTTCAAGTCCGCTAGTTCAATTCAGGTCCACCTTTTTCAGCCTAGGTCGGTTTAGGCCATTCGGTATGGTCTGGTTCAGCTTAGTTCGGTCTGGTTCAACACGTGTTCAGCCGTTTCTCAATCGTTTTTGGTAATTCGAGAATCCTTACATTAGTTTAGATGCATATTTATATTATTTACCATGTTTGGATGTTATGAGTATCTTTATTTATTTATTAATTATTTTATTTATTATTTATTTATTCATGATTATTAAGTTCTTGTTATTTATATATTGTTGACTATGATGAATGATTATTTAAATAATTATTGTTATTGATAATGTATTTATTCATCGGTATTATTTTTTTCATGTTTATCTATTTTAATTTATTAATTAATGGATTATTAATTATTTTCTTACTCGTGTAATTATTTATACGCATATAGTCGTATGTACGTATATTTAATATTAATATTAATGTCCTCATGAATAATAAATATTATTTATGTATTTATTTGTTATTTATTATTAATAATGATATATTTACTTATTAATATTAGCCTTATTTATGTTAATTAAATTGTATTTATTTATTTACTTATCTATTTGTTTATTCACATGTATGTTATTATGGATTTGTATTTGATTTTATATTCTTAGATTGTATAAGTGTGATATTATTTTGTGATTAGAGTATTATTTATATTCATTTATTTATTATTATTTAATTATCTAAGAGTGTATTTATTTGTATATTATTATGTTTCGATTTGCGTCTTGTATGTTTAGTTATAGTTTATTTAGCACCGTCTTATTTATTATGATGTATTGATGATATGAGCACACACCACAAGCATACATTATATAGAGATATTAATATTTTATCTAGCAGTGGGTTTCGATGTAGGTTATGCTAGTTAGTTCATCAACTTAAGATGCAAGGTTCCACTCATCTAAATTAGTTTTCCGTCTTATTCTCGGTATATCAGTTAACCTTCTAGGTTCGTATAACTACTTGAAATGTTGTATATTCTTTTTTGGTAGCCATGGTCGACCTGAGCCCAGATTCGACCACCAAGCATTGAATGGAATTGGGGTCAAGGAATTGACTGAGTCCGACACGGGGCCGCACTTTTAAATTACTTGAAAGGTAAAATACCTGCCCCATGTCGAAAGGGGTGACGGGGCACAATGGCGTAAGACGACTCATTATGAACTTGCGATACCAAGAAGGTGAGTCAATGGAAAATATCAGTAACTACAAGCTATTGGCCACGTAGCGTGTGTGCACATACATGGGATTGGAGCTGGATGGGGCGGTCACCCCTCCCGGCATAATTGGAGCTCAGCATAGGCTCATAATCACTAAAAGATTTGAAAAATGGGAAATATATTAACTTGTTTTATATAATTATGCAGCTTAATGGTTTTATCACTAATGCGGTTCTGTGACTGCAGGTGAACAGCTTCAGACTAATGGTTAAGAGTGTGGTGGATAGTTCTCTTACCAACTTTGGTTTGATAAATTGATAAATAAATTTAGACTTCCTCTTTATATTATTTGAGTTATAAGTGTGGTTATGGGAAACGATCAGAGGATTTTGTATTTAGTTTATTTTATATTTTGTCACATGCTATCATAACATGATTTATTTTTAATAATTTAATAAATTTCTAGAATTATTTATCGTGTTATGATTTTTGTTCTTAAATGTTATTTTGATATCATTTATATTTTTAGTAACACCCGGCCAGTTAGTTAGGGGAGGTTGTTACAATTTTAGACATTTTATAATATTTTTCTTTTTATTAGTAATTATACTAGATTTTTTTACCATCTCATAGAATAAAAAAAATCTTCTCTTTTTTTTTGACAAGCAACTCTCCTCTTTTTTGTAAAAACTTTTTTATATTCTCACTGTTTGAAAGTATGTTTCTCTTACAAAATGGTGTAGCATCTAGTCTAGTAAGAAATTAAAGAGATAAGAAACCAACGAAGTCTGTTTACAAATTGGAAGGTGGTGATTCATTTTCAAAACAAATTTTACTGCACAAGATCACAGAAAACATAACTGGGACTTGCCGAGCTTTAAAATGGCAGTCTATTATCAGATCATATTTCTTTAAGCAATTAAAACCGATTTTTATAACTTCCATGGGTGGGTATTATGACCGACCAACTTTTATGTTTAGATGGCATTAAAATAATGTATTTTTTTTAGCGCGAGCTAGCAGGGAAGCGGAAGCAGTCTTTTTACACCCGGACCATCCGATTATAAGAACGTCCTGATTAAATCGCCCGAATTAGCCGAGCTTCCCTTCCCCATCATGGTTTGCCCTATCGCCATACGTATTATCGACATAGCAGATGGATTTGGGAATGGACGATATATTTACAAGGGCCATGGCGGATAAGGGAAATTTTTCATTTTTTACCAACTCCCTTCTCCTTTTATTGTTTGCAAGAGTTGGGACGCCCCTCCATTGACGCTGCCGCTGGTGAGGAGGTCCAGGAGCATGACCCATCTCCCTCCCTCCCTTTCCCTTTTCCAGATCTGCAATGGGTAGGTCGTCAGTGTCCAACATTGTAAGCGAGGAAATGTAGGAAGCAGGTACACCTCCCTCTCTCTCCTTTCTTTTCGTTACCAAGTGGTTTTATATAAAATATATAAAATATTTTATCTTATTTCTTATTCTTTATAATTATTAAAACTAACATAAGATATAAAATAGCATTTGACTTATATAATGATTTTTAGAAAATTTAATAATGTTATTTGACAATATAAAAAATAATATTAAAATAGACAAGAAAGATAAAAAGTTATAAGCAAGCATCTCTTGTAAAACATGACCAACACCAAACTCATCTAAGGCCCAAATTTGTGTTTCTTCTACCCATTGTCTTCCTTGCTTCGCCCTTCCCTGATGGGTTGCTATGTAAAAAGTACATTATGCTCACTAAAGTGTCCATTAATTTTATCATTAAATTAATAAATTATTTTTAAGATATATGACTCTTCTATTAAAACAAATTATTCAAAAAAATGAAGCAAAAAAAATATAAGGGAAGATAAGAGGAGGGGGAGGCAGTGAGGTGTTACACCCCGTGAACCTACCTAAAAATATTATCGACTGAACTATTCGTTAATTAACTTGATTTGGATAAGTTGATCTGAATTTATCCTCGACATTTAGTGCTAAAACATATAAAGCATTGACAAAATAATTGGGTTATAATGTTATCCTATATGATATATAAATATGTATACAAATATATTAAACAAATGAAATATATATATATATATATAATTAATTACAAGCATTTGTAAACTTTAATAACAAAGCTAGAGATTCGGGCCATACTAAGTATCCAAAGGATATAGACAATCAAAAACCATCGATCAACTTAATAAAATAATTTCAAAAAATTCAAATTTTAGGTACGTGGAACTTTCAATTTAGGCCCGCTACCTGTCACCATTGTTTTTTTTTTTCAACATTATCGATCAACATTATTTCTAACACCTAAATAGTCTAATCCAAATCCTAGAAGATCGATTAAAATATAAAACAATTCGTACTTTATGATGCAAATGTATAAATTGGACCATGATATTCTCCCCGATCGAATCATTTCTCTTCACAAGATATAGAATAATTAGGTTTTATAAATTAAATCTCAAGTTTTAATAGGGTGTTTGGTTGTGTTTTTTTAACTAT
The DNA here is from genome assembly GCA_032619315.1 of Piper longum. Classification (NCBI taxonomy): domain Eukaryota; kingdom Viridiplantae; phylum Streptophyta; class Magnoliopsida; order Piperales; family Piperaceae; genus Piper; species Piper longum. The sequence goes on from JAVDBV010069548.1 coordinate 21,113, forward strand.
TTTTTTAGTAACAAATAAAATAAAAATAAAAAAGTGTCAAAGGTGTGCAGTAGAAAATGTGCCAAATAAAAACGACGTGAGAAGCGTGGGAAGAAAACTCGAGAAGAAAAGAATCAAACCTCGGGCTGAAAACGAGTTATGGGCGGGGGGGTGAGCGTTGTAGGTGATCGCGTTCGGCTTCAATCCCATCGATCCCATCTCATCCCAAACAGCGAATGCCTCTGAAACCATCCGTTTCTTGCAGACACCCCTGATCAGAGCATTGAAGGTGACGAAATTGAGGCACAAGTGGCCGCTTTCCTGCACATGCCCTTCATCTGATTGTGCTAACTTTTTTTTTGTAACATTTCAGCAAAAATGGTAATAGCAATTCTACTTTCCCAGTATCAATGTCGTGTGCGAAGATCTTTGAGACTAAACTCTTTGCAATATCTGGACCGGAACTTTCTCAGCCTCTCTTGTAGACTGCATCTACAACCTCGTCGACAATGCCGGTCTCAAAATACCAGGCCTTGTCGCACCCAATCTTGTTATCGAAGTTCTTGTCATGGTTATATATGGTCCAATTGCACTCCTCCCCTTCTTGTTCGCCACAATAGTGCAAGCCTAGTGATGCACGAATCGGAATGGAATCGGTCGATTTAAATTGGATTGGCAACCTATTGATCTGATTTTGGGGCCGAATCACTCGGCCCCGAATCGGCATCCAAATCAATCGATTATTTCCGATTTTGACCAATTTAAATCTAATTCGGAATCGGGATGAATCGGGAAAAATCGATTTTTTCGGATAAATGACCAAAATGTCTTAGATATAATATTAATATAATTATTTAAGTATGGGTAAAATTAGAATTGAAATTTTAAAAACCTAAAATTACCCCCGACGGCGGCGATGGCGATGACTGGGCCACGGGGGGGCGGGTTGGGGGCAGGGGGGAGGTTCTGGAGGGG
>JAVDBV010069549.1:0-18259 GCA_032619315.1 Piper longum
ATATATATATATATATATATATATGTGTGTGTGTGTGTGTGTGTTGAGATGTAGAGTATGTCTGGTTCAAGGCGTACTCTAACTCAGAGGACTAAATGTTGAGGAATAAATGAACTCTCTCATAACATAACATGGTAGGTACTCCTTATTCGTCTTTGTCTTAATTGTCAAATCATTTAATACCCATTTTTATTTTATATAAATGAGTTTATAGGTTTATTTAAAATTATTATTTATATATACGGTATTTAAAACTAGAAGACAAACGCGACACAAATTTTACAATCACACGCAAACTAGAAGGCAAACAAATGGGCATGACAATTGGGCCAGCAGGCTCATCACACGGGCCTCCAGCCGGCCTAATGACCCGATACCGAAACGGCCCCACGCCACAGCCGGCGCTCCGACATGCCCCGCTTCGACAATGCGGCGGCGGCGGCGGCGCGGGAACCTCTGCACTCCGGGCCCATCGCTCCTCTTCACCGGCGGCATCGGCGGCGGAGGAGAGGAGATGAAGAGATCCTCCAACGTGCGGCCACCGAGGCTGTACAACGCCGCCGACGCTTCTTCTCCGGCGAGGGCGGGGCGGGAGGAGGCCGGGGTGAGAGTCGCCGCGACGGCGTCTGGCGGTTCGAGTGAGGAGGTGGAGGAGGGTGCTGCGGCGTCGGAGGTGGAACGCCGGCGCCGGCGAGGGGCTTCCGGTGGGGCTCCCGGCCACCACCGAGCACTGTGGGGCCAGCAGCTTGGGGTGACTTCAATCTTCTTCTTCACCAGTACCACCCACGCCTTGCTAAGCTCTTCGATTCTTGGCATGTAAAGGAGCTGGAATGGGGCGGCAAGCAAGCATCGGGGGGAGGAAGCAAAGCACAGCTTGCATGGAAAGATGGTCTTCTCGCTTTAAGAACTTTGACTAATCAAGCAGCCATTAACGGCGAATCGTCGTGCATGCCGACGATCAGGCCCTACGGCAGCTCCACCCGATCGACACCTGCTGCTTCTTCTTTCCTAGGAGCTCACCTATCCCCAACTTCTTTGCTCATGTTCACAGTTTTAGCACCTCGTCTGTTTATAATTCGATTAAGTTGTTTACAATTTGATTAAGTTTGATTTAAAATATGATTTGATTATTGATTAAGAAGTAGAGATGGGTTGACATATCTAGTGAATTCGTTAAATTCGATCCACTTATATCCTAGTTTCCTAATATATTCGTGTTAAGATTTTTCAAATATATAATATATATAAAAGTATTTGGATTTTATCTTTATACAAATTTATATTTGTAAAATATTTAAAATAATATTTGTTATTCTTTTTACTATATTTTATATTAAAATTTATATTATTTATATTATTTTATCTAATTAAGCGAGATGCGGATTTGATACACACGGGGACGAAAGGGAAAAGAAATTGTTGTAGCAGTTACTCCACCAAACTCCCTGTAATAATCCCTTAATTAATATAAATTATCACAATTTAAAAAATTTGAAAAAAAATATTATAATTAACATTTAAACTTTCTAAATTATGGTAATTTACACCCATCGAAGTTTGCTGAGTACTTATTACATCAAATCTTTTCCTGGGATAAAAATAGGGGGAATTAGAGAATTTTATTTCGGTAAAACGCTCGAAAAATAATTAAAAGAGGTAAATATGTTAATCTTTAGCATGCCAAGTGGAGGAGTATATCGAGATAAATTACTCGAAGGCCGTTTAACTGTTTAGATGGCATTTGGTAATTTGTCATTAAACATACTGACCGTTTTGACAAAATGACAGATAAACAAGCCCAAGTGGATGCCACCTCCTTTATATAAAACTTAATTATGTGAAGCTTAGTAGCCATTAACAGTCCTTAACATGTTTAATGAAAATTATAATATACCAATTAGTTATGGACGTTAGCACTAGGATTATTGAAAGGATGAACTGTGTGTGGGGAGCATCATGATTGAGGGGGAGGAGAGCCTGTGATCTGAAGGGGGCACACGTATAAAGATGTGAATTATTTTGATCGAATTGAAAAGATAAAGCCGGGATGTAGCAAAGCGAGGAGATTGCCGGGGAGACCTTGCAACGTGCCACACATGCTCTGTCTGTTCACCCTCTTCCAACGTCCTCAAACACAGTGCCCCCAACCAGACATCTCAAGTAGAGCTCCTCTGTGAGCTCATTTTGCTTGGTGAGATTGGTGGTTGAAGTGGGTATAATTGAGAGATGGAGGAGAGTGATTGATTTGTAGGTTGCTCTGTCAACAGTACTAACCACCAGGGGAAGAGATAGCTCGGCACTTAATCCAACTGTCTGGAGTCTCTGTCTGACAAAAGTAAGTCTTTGTCAATAGTTGTGAACCATGAACGAACGGAGAAAAGAAACAACGTCTGGAAGAGATTACACAACCCCACCTATCTCCACCATACAATCCATCCAACTTTTGCCCATGATTAGCAATAAACAAGAAGGGACACAGTGAGCATTGGCAGCCTCTCTGTTTTGAGAACGGAGCGAGGTGAAATGGGTCGTGCAATTGACGCAAAAGAGGCATTTGTTGGAGGGTGGGTGCCGGTGCTTTGGTGTTGAATGTTACATCCCAAGGATAGAGAGAGCTACTTTGGAAAATGAGCTCTACTGAAAACTTTGGACCATTGCTTTAGCTGCTCTGATTGCCAGCGAGTAGCTCAGAGTCTTGCACGGGTCGCCCTTTATACAAAAAAATGGCACCCTACAATCTAATAAAACAAATTAACAAACAATGTTTATCTTCCAAATATATATAGAGATTGATACAACGTGAGCTCAGAGAAGCGAAAACTCCATCTCGTGTACTGATGTTAAGGTACGAATTTTGATACCCTCGTAGACATGGGTCGCATAGCTTGTGCTCTGGCATCTCTCAAGGTCGGATTTGGAGGATGGTTCCGAGATATCTCGGGAGACGAGACTCATAACTTCACATCGAACGCTTCTCTCATAACTTGCTCAAAGCTCGAGGAGCTGTTCCTCAACTGCCCGGCCCCTGTACTCAGAACCATGACCTCAACCTTCTTACCAGACTTATGCCCCCGGAACGTCTCTTCAATATTTCCCTCGAACAGGTTATACGATGGATGAGCATAGTCGCTACCAAGGCAGGTGATCTCATGAAGCTCTTGGGAAGAATTAGTCTCGGGTAACGAGCAATTGAAGAGCAAGTTGAGGGGCACACTCCGATTACCCAATTCAAACATGAAGTTCCTTATATCCGTATCAGCTAGCTGCCGAGGACAGCTCCTTCCCAAGTAGTCTACGTTCACAGCAGTGAAGATCCTGCCCGGGTACCGGATATTGCTTATACGGTACTAGACAGATTCGATCTCGAACTGGGGGAGTTGTTCACGCAAGCAAGGTTCATCTGCGGGTACCCACAAACGTACGATCGGCTTCCGGCGAGAAATGGGTAGCTGACGTTGACGACGTCGCCGCCGTTGAAAGGATAGGGAGTGCAGTGGCTGTAGCCTTCTCCTGGGAGAGGAGATGGTGATGCAAGCAGTACTGGTATGAAGAAGAATAAGATGAAGGTGGGGGGAGCAGCTGGTAAACACATGATCTGGGAGGTGGTGGAGGGAAGATTTGGGGAGGTGGAAGGAAGATGAAGAGAGGAGAGATTGGAGAAAGGTGTAGTATCGGAGAAAAGAAGAGAAGAGATACAGTGGCGACTCTCGTGTTTGGTGTTAGTTGAATAGTACCAGGGACTTTGACCTGCATGTTGAAGAAGGAAATATAATAGGTACTTTTTTTTTCTCAAGCAATAGCCTAATTAGGGTTACCAAAATTATAAATAAATAAATAAATAAATAAATCAATCAATCAATCAATTTTATTATTACATGAAAAAATATATTAAAAAAAATATAAAAAGAGCATATAAATTATACAAACATAATTTTATTGTGATCGAACATTATTAACCCCGGGCTCGAGCGATAGTTAGATGGATATTTAATTATTTAAATTTTATCGTTTATAATACCATGAGATTAAAATTCATTTCTAGAGGGATGACAGAGATGATGAAGGTTTAGTTATAAGGAATACAAGTTTTATGTCTTAATAATCATACAAAACCTTCGTATTCGTTTTTGCCTAATTAATGTTACAGTATGCACATGCTTGCTCAAATGGAAGAAAAAGGTTAATTGAGTTATGATTGTGATTATGATAATTCAATTTGGTGTGTTTGTGGAGATATAGCGAAAAAATATTATATTTATAATATTTAAATTAGGAATAAAAAATAATTTAGATATTTGTAATGGACTTCGACGAACCAACGTTTGTATGAATGTCTATTTGTAATATAATTAGGGGAAATTCAAGTGTGTCTAATAGAGAAGGAAATAAAATGGAAAAATATGAATTATATAAAATAAGTGGGAATATATGAAAAACATGCTATAAATAACCAAGATGTAGACTTGATTTACAAGGCTTTTGTATCTACACAATATAAAGCATTTTATTTTCTTTAACTTGAAATTATAAGTAGGCAAGATGCCCTGTAATGTGCGGCATATATTAGAGATATACTCTAATTTTATACATGAATTCTGATCATATAATTAGATAGATTATAAGTATATGATATATTAAGGAATGTGGTAATTTTAAAGATAAATTATAAGTGAATAAGAAAGTATATTGTAAAATTGTTTTATTTTTTGTTGTGCTTTGATTGGTCGAATCAAAACACAACATAGTTTTAAATAATTTTTTTTTGTTATGTTTTGATTGGTTTCATATTTTTCATCTAGCCCAATTTTTACTTCCTTTAATAATAATAATAATAATAATAATAATAATAATAATAAATAGACATAATACAAACAAATGTAATTATTCAATGAACCGAAACAAAGTAATTATAATTAAAATATACAAAAATAAAAATAATAATGTAAATTATTATTATTTATCTTTTTGTTTAATTAGAATTTATCATTAAAGTCATAAGATATCTCCGACGTAATCCGTTGTGCATAGTTTGATATCTCATAAAATCTCAAAATATTGTGCATCATTCTAGCAGCTCAACACGAATACAATTATTTTTTTATGCATTAAACTATTCATAAAAACTTTTACCGGAAAAAATATTCATAAAAACATTGAAAAATCCAAATCTAAGACTTTTGGATTAGTCAAATATGTACTCAATTCTTAACATTTTTCTCGGTGGCTATTACGTTTCCCACTTATTTTTTTCTAAAAAATAAACTTTCACAATAAGATATACGTTAATATAATATATATTAAAAAATTACCAAAAATGAAAAAAAAACAAAAGTAAACGTTTACACAAAATGACCCAAAATGTTATTATATTATACACATAAACTACCTTAGCTAATAACTTGGTTGACTTCAGTACAAACCAGATTAATCAAATGTTAGTCTGCGCCTACTTCTCAGAATTTGATGCATGAGAGGGCATATTTGTATCTTTGACCAACATTGTTTATACAGAAATGGGTTTTTTCAACACTGTCAAACAGTTGACTTCTTATCGACATTTTTTTTTTTAAAAAAAGTTGCTCATAGTTAACACATTTATAATTCTTTTCTAGTTTATAATAATAAAACCTTGATATGATTTGGAGTACTGGGCAAGTTGCTAAATCTGTCAAACCTCTCTCATCCGTGAAATTTTTATGTGCAAGTACTTTTTATATATTTTACTCCTTTTTTCTTGCCGAGTTTGCGGTTATGTAAGTTAATTCTCTTATTTATAGTTCAAGATTAATTCTACAACATCTCATACTTAATAAAATAAAATCCAATATATATTTTATACATCAATTACTCAAACTCTGTGTACCCAAATCTTGCGAGGACAATTTGAGACCTAAAGATAATTCCGACTTTCGCTATTTCACTTCGACTTGGAAAAGGTTTATCCATTGTGTAATAAAGGTAAGTAAATTTTATTGAAAATATTAGAGCAGAGGTATAGAATTTGCAAACCTCACATATGGCAAAACCAAGAATAAACCAAACGCATAAAATCTAATTTGAAAGATGAATAATTGAAGGGATGTTATAGTGGACGCTAGGGCTGCTAATTGAGCGAGTCAGCTCGTGAGTATTTAGTGTTCGACTTAGTTTAATTTGACTCGAAACTCGACATTTAAATGCTCGAACTCGAATTCGAATCCTACAAGCCGAGCTTGAACAAGGCTGTATTCGACACGACTCGACTCGGTTATAACTCGAATTCGATTTAAACTCGACTTGTAGCTCAACTCGAGCTACAAGTCGATAAAATAATATAATAATATAATTTTTATATTATATATATAATATATACTAATAAGTTTAATTATAACTACTTATATTTATTTATATACAATAAACTAGTAAAGAAGTGAGATAGTTGAGAAGGTAGGTATTTAAGTCCTTAACTTTTGAAGAAGGTTATGAGTTTAAATCACGCTAAGTGTATTTTTTTAATTGAGTTAAATTTTTAATCGAGCCGATTTCGAACTCACGTTCAAATTGAGTTCGAGTTTGAAAAAATCAAACAATTTAAATTTATTTGAGCCGAGCTCAGCTCACTCTTTTAGCACCCCTGGTAGACACTTTATTTACCGCCATCTACAGTAACCTCATGTGGCAATTTACTACAAAGATTCAACAAATTGTTTTCCCTCTACGAGTGTAACAATAAGGAAGACACCACATTTCGTCTCATCGTGCCAAGAATGATCATAGAAATAATCTTAAAACTTAATAAATAAACACAAGGATTTGATCACAATAAAATATGATGAGAACAAAATTTAAGTGCTAGCCCTTGATCTTATTCTGATGCGCGCTCTCTAACTATTGTAACTCTTATATCTCCACACCTCCTGTGTGGTATACTACAATTAACCAACAAAACAATAACTTGAACTAACCTGATAGACCTGACAAGCTTTTACTGTTGCAATGAAGCATTAATCAATGTAAAAGGGAGCATTGAAAATGGTATAAAACCAAGTTTCAAAACTCAAAATTCAACATTTTTACATTACTTTTATTGATTCTTGGGCACAAATTAAATCAATTTAATCTTCATAAAGTGCATATTTCCTCATTAGAATGCCATGTTTCTATCAATGATGGTGTCTAAGGTTAAACCTCCTCCTTTTGCCAGTGTTAAAACAATGCAAAAGGCTAATTTGAACAATGTGTGTTTCTTGTTAAGAGAGGTTTTCTTTGGTTATAAGACCAAACTTTGTTACTCTATTCACATGAATACACAACCACCCACAAATCCACAATCAAACACAACAAGAATAAGTCACGCACCCCATAAAACAATCAGCCATATTGGCTTTTTGTAACAATCAAACAATTGATATGCATCTCAGAGCAAAGATGATCATGTCAGGAGTAACCTTCAAAGCTAAAATATGTGCCAAGAAGGGAAGAATCCATGATATCTCCTTCCTAACATAGTCCTACTATCCATTGACATCTAGCTTGTCCAATGCATCAGAAATATGTCTCATGGAAGGCCTCCTTTCTGGGTTTGTGTGCACACAAGCCAGGGCAATCCTCAGTACAGCAACTACGTCTTCTTCATAATCAGGTTCTTGAGCTAAAGTTGGGTCCAAAACATCAGAAAGTGGCTTGTGTTCTTCAATTTTCAATTGAACCCACTTAACAATGCTTACTTCAGAAGTTCCCATCAAAATTACAGGCAATCTTCCGGAGATCATTTCCAGTAAAATCACACCATAGGAGTAAACATCCCATTTCTGTGATGGCTTGAGAAGTTTTAAGGCTTCTGGGGCTTGGTAGCATGATCCAGGGAAGCTAACTGAGACCTCTGAGGATTGCTGTTGTGCGTCTTCGGCGACCCGATTCGACTGGACCATAGGTGATCCTCCTGCAATAGTTGCTAAGCGGCCAAGACCAAAATCGGCTATACAAGGTTCCATGTTTCGACCAAGAAGGATGTTTGAGGGCGTAAGATCACCATGAACATATTTCTTGGGGCTATATTCATGCAAGTAAGCTAGGCCTTTTGCTATTCCCTTCATGATAGACAACCTTAGAAGCCATGAAATTGGTGAAAATGTTGATGTTCCAGACCTCCCTGTTATAAAAATGGCATAAACACTTGGTCATGACAACAAAATCAAATCAAAATGGTTGGCTATTGATATTTCAACTAACTTTAGCAGTTCTATACTAGAAACTACAGATCAGAAACAACATTACTGCCCTACATAGCATAATAAAACTGTAGTATTTTATAATGCTTTGCCAAGGAAACAGATAACTTTTTGAAATAAAAACTTAACCTAGAATATTCATTGAAACACTTAATATGAAATAATTCTGTTTAGCAGGGCAGTAATGTTGCCTCCACAACAGATACTTCTTGTGGAATTAGTCTTTAAATTGAGCACATATATTACAAAGGAAAATGCACAAAGAAAAAATGAGAATCTGATAAACAATTCATAAATTTACTTTTATCAATGATCTCATCAAACACAAAGACTGTCTATGTTTCCCATGCTACGACTTTGTTAACAAGCACATCAAAAATAAAGAAATGAGCAGCACAAGGAAACAAGAGTGGTTACCATGAAGAGCAGCAGTGAGATTCCCATTAGGTATATAATCATAGATCAACAGCTTCTCATCAACAGACCAGTAATAAGCTCTCAGTGCCACGATGTTTGGATGCCTCACCTTCCCAATTGCCTCCACCTCAGTTTGAAACTCCTTAAACCTCTGCAAACTCCCTTCTCCCAATCTCCTCACTGCCAATGTTAGTCCATCTTCAAGCACGACCTTGTAAACAATACCAATCCCACTCTTACCTAAAACAAAAGCCGAAGCTTTTAAAAGCTCATCTAGATCAAAACTAACTTCTGAATCTAGCTGCACAAGGTCCAGCTGCTCAACATTATCAGACAAAGTCTCCGATCCATCTTTTCTGAAACATAAGCAGTCCCTCCTCTCTTTGGCCTCCTCCTTCCCATACTCATCACCATCAACCTTGCTCCTCCTTAAGGCCAACCTCCAATAACAGCACAGAAATGCTAATGCAATCAATCCAATACCAACAATGTCAGACGCAACAATAGCAATCACAGCAGTGGAGCTCAAGCCCCTCCTTTTGCTGCTCTTCCCCACTTCACCAGAATCAGAAACTGGTGGTGAGTAGCTTCCTGGCAAGTAAGGCTGGGAGGAAGGATTGTTATCAGTTTGACAAGGATTCTTCAACGGAGGTCCACATAGCATCGGGTTCCCAAGAAATGCAGTAGGTCCTCTGTTCACCAAGGCACCATTTTGCGGTATTGGACCGTTCAAGTTGTTGTCGGAGAGATCAATGTAGACCTTCTCCGGCAGGTTTCCCAAGCTCGCCGGAATAGGACCAGAGAAGTTGTTATGGGACAAATCTAGCGTTCCTTGAATGCGGGAAAGGTTGCCAAGGTCACTAGGCACTTGACCATCAAAACCGTTGTGAGAAAGATCAAGCTTTTCTAGTTGATTCAGATGAGCACCGAATCCATCAGGTAGATGGCCGGAGAACCTGTTGAAACTCACATCAAGTGTCCTCAATCTGTTGCATTGAAGCAAAGACACAGGTATCGATCCACCGATGGAGTTCTGAGCTAAATTCAGAATCTGCAGGTAGCTTAGGCCACCAACGTTGGGAGGGAGAGAGCCAGAGAAGTTGTTACCGTAAAAGACCAAGCTTTGGAGGCCTTGAGCTTTGAAGAGCTCCATGGGCAAGCTCCCTTGAAGCAGGTTGTTCCTCAAGTTGATGTGCCGGAGGGACAAAAGAGACCCGAGAGATGGAGAGAGGGTACCAACCAGCTTCCTGTTGGGTATGCTGATGGACACCACCCTCATGTCTTGGCACGATATTCCATTCCATGAGCATGGGGTTTCATCAGATGAGTTCCAGTTCTGCAAGCACCCATCTGGGTCTCCCTTGATTGATCCTCTGAACAAGAAGAGAGCAGCTCCCTCCTCGTTCAGAGCACCAGTGAACCAGAGGCAGCTCATGAGCATAGAAAGAACCAGAACCACAGGTGATGGTGATGCCATGGCAGCAAGCAGACCTGAACAGCGAAGAGATCGCACAGAGCGAAAGGTAGCGTAGAGGGAGCTATAGACGACCGTTTGAGGAGGAGGAAAGTGAAGAAGAGCCTTTCCCTGCTCCCAAAGAGAAGCCAGTAGAGAAAGTGCTCTTGGGCAAGCTAGATTAAAGTGATCGGAAGCTCAGAATCTAACACTTCAAGCAATTGATAAAATACTTTGTCTATTCTCCCGAGACATGAGATGAAAAGAAATATTTTCGCCATGAATGGCACCCGATTAGAAAAAAAATTTAGCCTTGGATTAGCTTTGTCTAAGTCTCACACTTTTCACTTCCTATGGAAGACATTCTGAACTGGCCACGTTCTGCAAGAGAGGCAGTTTGGCTGCTGCTTCCCCTTTTTTATCACACTGGTTTGAAGAAGCCGTAAGATCCATTCCAGAAAAAGAGACCAAAACTGCGAAACTGTGTTTCCATTGAATAACTGTTTCTTTTTCAACCTTCAATGGTGGTTCTCTAGCTAATCTCTTTTGTGAGTCCAAAAAAAAAAAATTGAATAACTCTTTCTTTTGGGAGTGCAATTATTGACAGAAGAGAATATAGGATGAAAAAACCAAGAATCATAGGCGTTTGCAGTTGAAGATGGACCCATACCATAGATAAAAAAAAAGCAGACAACTCAGAGAAGAGAGAGTGCATTCATGTCGACATTCTTCGTACTCAAGAGGTGGACTTTAGCGCCTGCTCTCAAGTCTTGCAGGTGGTCCACATAAGGGAATGAGGCACCAAATTTTGGTCCAGTTTGTGAAATAACTATTAACCGGTAACTACTAACTACAACACATTGTTAAACAATGTTTGAAGAGCATGAAATGGTGGAAAGCAACCAATTGCGAGGCATGACACATATAATGGAAGATGAAACTGGAAGTTGCCCATCAATCATTGTCTTCTGATGCTTAGTGATCTGGGTTTCTTCACCTCTTGTCATCCAATACTGAAACGGAAATAGAAAAGATTGATGTCGTGGATGTACAGTAGTGAGCTCCATGAATTTACCGGTTGAATGTTTTTGGTGAGGATGTTTCTGGCGATGATTTTCAGTGTTTTCTGGACCTACCACTAGACACTAGTGCAATTGTTTGCATTAAAAATGATGGTTATAGGAAGGACTAATTTGCTTGAAGAAAAAGACAAATGATGACGGGACTAATGTCATTCGGCCTTCCAAATAACCGCGTCCTTGTTGTTGAAATTGCAAAATGTGATTGACGGAATGATTGGCCAAAAAACAATTGGGAGAGAAAAGATTGAAAGATTCTCTCTAAACAAGAGAAAACATTCATTGCAAGTGATGATGATCTTGTTCTCCATATTTTTTCCATTTCATTTTTTGCCACAGTAGTAGTGAATTGTGCTCGGGGGCAAATTTTGGCACTGATACAAAGAGTGGATTGACACAGAGCCACTGCACTTAAAAGATAACAAGAGTGTCCCACATCCTGGTTGCATAAGCTCAAGTGAAGTTTTCCGAACATGTGCTGCCACTTTGTGTTACAGTGTCAATTAGATAGTACAAAAACACAAACATCTTCGTTAAGAATGCACTTCTATGTGTTATTCAACTGTAGATTCATTATGCGTCTTCCACAATTTTAATGACAGCACAGTGCATAAGAAAATGCAAGCAAAAATGGAAGCTTTGGTCCAACGGGAAGATGCACACAACTTACAAAGAAAACAAGCATTTAAATACTTTATTTTGAAACTCATGACCTTTTTACAGACTTTTTCCTACCCAGAAACTTGGCTAAGCTTGGCATAACCTTTCTATTTTTCCTATTTGATCGCCCTTCAAGTCTGATGCCGGGTGATGGTGATCTTCTATATTTGGATCTTCTTGGGGTCATCATAACCTCTTTGGTTGCCAAAGAACGTCGCAAATCATCCTCTTCTTCTCTTGCATCTTCTTGACGTTTGCTTAATTCATCCTCAACCATGTTCTTTGCTGACAGTGCATTTTCTATCTGGCATTGCTCTTGTTCTTCCGCCTCCTTTATCTCTCTAATCTTCCTTTGAGCCATCTGGGCTTTCATCAATACCTCCTTTTCTCCTGCCTTCAATGCCTCAACCCATGCCTGTGCTGCTGCCACTTTCTTGTCTGCAATAGCCTCTTCTGCTTTGGCACGACGAGTTAAGAGTGCATACTCAAAATTGGAGAGAGTTATTGTAGGCTTGTTGGATGAGGTTGGGGCCCTGGAATGCATGGTTTTTTCTGTTAGAGCTTTCAAGTACTCAAGTGCCATTGCTTCTGACCTTTTAGCATTATCTAGCTCATGCATTGCGGCTTGCAATTTGCCTTCTTCCTGTTCAATTCTAGATCCTACCTGTTGAATTTCTTGATTTATACTTGATGTCTCCTTGGTGATAATGTCCTTCTCCTTTAAAGCTGCCTCTCTTTCAGTTCCTAGTTGTTTAAGCGTGGCAGTGAGACTCAACAAGATCGAGTTAGCACTCTTTTCAGCAGCTACAGCAGTTTCGAGTTTGTACTTGCCTCTGAGAATTTTGGAGTTGAGAGTATGAAGTGTAGAATTATATCTGCTTTCCAGTTTCCCAAGATGAGATGTTCGTTTAGATGCATGATTCAACTCCTCTCTTATGACATCCATACAGGCCATAAATTTAAAACCTTCATGTTCCATTGTTTGTAGCTTCCTTTTAGCAACATTCAATTCAGATAATGCAGATTCCAATTCAGCCATAGTTGATGATTCTTCCTCCTTTCTCTTTTTAATCTCTTCAGACAGATCTATGATCCGATTCGAGTTATTTGACGGACTAAGATCAGTTATATTGCACATTGCTTTAACAAATATCAACTCTTCTTCCAGTACACTGATGTCCGAATTTGTGATTTCCAACTTCCTCTCTAGATCTTTTGCTTGGTTTAGCTTGTCTGTAAGGACTTCCATTCTTTTTCGTGCTTCCTCCAAATTCGAGGAAACTGTTGCAGCTTTTGATTCTTTTTCTACTTCAATTGCTCTAGTTTCCCGGCATGCCTCCATTGTGGCCAATTCAAGAAAAACTTGTTCTCGGGTAGTTCCCTCTATCTCTTTTCTCAAAGATTCAAGGGAGTTTGAATATGATCTTGCTCTCGAAACAGACGAGGGAATCTGTCTCTCGGCTTGTTGTTTAGATTCCAATACAGAAGCCATGCCAAGTTTCAGTTTTAGCAGTTCCCTTTTCACCTGTTCTAGTTCTTCCACAACTTCCAAATATTTGACATCACTATAATCATTTACAGCTAACGGCAACTCAAAATTGTTTGATTTCCTTGGCCTCTGCAGCTCTTGCCTATCAGCTTTGGCTTTCTTGTTAGATTCTTCTATTTGTATAGAAAGGTCTTTCACCGTTCTTGTAGCTTCGGGGGATTGATGTTTCACATCAGTTTTCGCTGATTCTGCTAAGTTTTTTATATCATCTTCTGATCTGCGGATATTGTTCCTTGTCTGATGCAGGTCTCTAAATGTTGATGGGGCATTCTACGTGACAAAATTGTACATACATCTTTGAGATGATGATGCATCTATATACCTTATGCCAGCTATTTTAGGATCAACACAACGACAAATTGCTTTCCTAATTCAATCAAAAACAAAAGATAGGAACAAATTGATAAGTTTTCACGTCGGATGCCCTCCCTAATGCAACCTCAAAAGAGGGGAAACCGAGAGATTTGAAGTCATATTTGGTATAAATTCTCCCAGATTGTTGCATTATGTATCATGAGATGATTGTTCAGAGCAAATATCAACAGTTATCACTCATTGAAAGATAGCATTCACCAGAACATGACTTCACAGGAATTACCATACAACTGAAAAAATTGAAAACCTTACACGTTGCAGATTACGTATGAGGAAAAATACCTTGCGAATGCTGGATTGGGGTTTGTGTTTTGAAGTATTTTCGGCAAGAAGCTTCTGTGCAAAGAAGTTAGCAGCTTCCTTGACAGAACCTACTCTTGGACTACTTGCAGCTTCTGCTTGCACCATCCTTGCCTTCTCTGTCAGCATAGAAAGCAAGTTGCAAATGATTTAGCTGTTTGAGTGAAAGAGAATAAGGAAAAGGTATTGAATTTTTGCTACAAAAGAAGAATTCTGTCAAAAGCACACAATTAGGCTGGGGAACATAAAAAAGTTTTGAATGAAAAGTTGTGGATGCAAGAACTCTTTATGTTCCTTTTGGATTATGGAGCAGTCTCTTCTTTGATTTTTTTAATTATTCTTTCAGCAGGCATCACCGGATGTTATTCTCTTTCATGGAGAACAGAAATTCAGGAACTCATTAGAATCCTTAGGCCCTTTTAACTTCATCACAGGGGTGAAGCAGTTGCAATTTTTCACTGTCACAACTCATGTTGCTCAGAGAGGCATGCACTTCAAAAAGGAAACACTTAATGCAAACTTGTTGAAAACATTTTTCGTGTAGATATCATGATCAATCTAACCATTCCACCACCCCTTCAACAACAATGGGGTCTAGGCCAAAACAATCAGCAAAACTTGCACAATAATAAGAGAATATGAACAGAAACCAGTGAAAAATGGAGTGACTATTCAGTGAGGGATATAGAATTAACCAATGGTCCAATAAACATGACCTGCAAATTCCCAACATGAAACAATATAAAAACAGGAAGTTGAACACGTACCTCAGCAAGCAGCTTCTCTTCTGAACTTTGCTGGCTTTGCCCACATGGACAAAAGAGATGAAGAAACAATTAAATCAAATATACTAGCTAGCTAACAACCAAGGCCAGTTGCTTGAATATATCGACAAACAAGCTTGGTTTGTATTATCTTTTATATTATCCAAGCCATTATAAAAAAAAAAATGTTACTCTTAATGGTTGTCTTTCTGCCTTGTACCATATATTCGAACAGCGAACAAAAACCACCCATTTCTTTTTCCCTTTCAACATCGCAAGCATAAGAACATTCCTTTGAGATAGGGTGTGAAAATCACCAATCGGGCTAGAACCACACAAGTATCCTAGAAAAGGTTTCTCTGCAGTATATTGACAGCGATCTGCTGAGAAAAAATGTGAAGAAAGACAAGCTCTGCTTACTGACAAACTAGAGAAGTTTTGTGGGTTCATTGCATATAGCAACAAAAAATGGCAAATCTATGCATTTTTTTACATCCTTTTACAGCAAGTTCGTGATCTATTGACATAAAGGTAAGAACTTTGAGAGTAAAATCAGTCGTTGGATGGGAAGAAGAATATATTTACCAAGGCAAAGTTGGCAGCAAGCTTTGGAGCTTAAGAGGGACCATGGTCGGTGATGAAGAAGAATATATGCCGACATTTCAATATTGGGCAATGGAAGAAGCAAGCGAAGAGAAACCCAGAAGCCGATGAGGAAGAAGGCCTTCTCTGCTACGGCGCCGGCGGCTGCCTAGCCGGCGGGACGACTAGAGGAGTGCGTCTGCTTCTCGCTGGCGCTGATATGGTGCTGCATTAAGGCACCATGCAAGCTCGGGTAGCAGGCCGACCGGCGGCTGGCAGCCAGAGTCCGCCGGCGGTGGCCTGGGTATGACGTCATCGAGGCTTCGTCGTCGTGCTCGGATGTTGAGTTGGACGTGATCATGCCATGCAAAGGCTTGCGAAGATTTGATCGGTGGCCCGCCACCCGCCGGCGGCGGCCGGAGTACGACGCCATCGAGGCTTCATCGCCGTGCTCGGATGTGGAGTTGGACGTGACCATGCCATGCAAAGGCTTGTGAAGATTTGATCGGCGGCCCTTCACCCACCGGCGGTGGCCGGAGTACGACGTCATCGAGGCTTCGTCGTCGTGCTCGGATGTTGAGTTGGACGTGATGATGCCATGCAAAGGCTTGTGACGATTTGATCTTTCTTCTCTGCTGACCCCCAAATTGAATTGGCCAAATCCAATGCATTATCAGATTTTGATTTTTTTTTTTGTAGCACTCTAGATCTGATTCACGCTCGTGAACTGAACTGGCATGTTACGCTATCCAGTTAGGTCGGCTAACCCGAACCCAATTTGTATGGATCCAATCTCGGCGTCTTAAAATGAAAATACAGGTTGTCACGCATGCATGAATGTATAAAACCCTAACATGATACTACATGAATGACAAGCACATCAAATTACACATCAATACAATTATGATAAAATTAATGAAAATTCTAAAATATAACGGACAGAATTTCCCCTAAAAATGCAATTAGAGGCCACCCTGTCAAAATAATATACATAAACGTCTATACATATATCAACAATTTTATTCATGCAAAATCTAGCATACTGTAAACTCTTTCTCTGATTCTTGGGTCTCAGCCCACATGTGTCCTCTATTCATTTTTCTCGTAATGGCATCACGCCTTAGCAGTTTATCACATTATCATGCTCTTTATTTCTTTTCATCAGTTCATATATAATAAAATTATAAATGAAATATTAAACAATCATCACCAAACATATGTATGTGTGCAGAAGACCTCATTGCTCCTCCGTCCAGCTAGCGCATCCATCTCGTACTCGTCACCTACATATAGTACAAAAACGTCAGTAACGAACGTTACTGGTCTAAAATATAACTAATAAAAAATTGGCTATGAGAGCAAACTCTCATATAAAACAAAAATCCATATATTCCTCGTGAACTCTATTAAGGGCATCTACTGAGGAGCCACTGGGCTGCAGACCCAGTAGCATCCCGAACTGTCTGAACTGAACTGCTGTTGATGCCGCCCTCGGTATTTTCTTACTTCATTTTCTGGTCTCAAATCCTAAGCCCTCTCCTTACCTCCATATTTCTCCTTGCCTTGAGCATGAAGGCCGAGTACTCTCAGGCAGTCGCCATTAGTACCCTTTGAACCACAAGTCATGACATGCGCTATACTAAACAGTACCCGTAAACCTCCATGTTCTCCGGGTGTGAGGAACTCAAATGCGGAGTTGTCACGATCCCTCGGGAATAGAACAGTCCGCTGGCACTAATCCAGAGCCCGCTTTGACTGTCACGGCATCCTCTGCATGGTACGTGCAGTCGATTTCTCTGTCTCTGATCTCACTGAAAACTTGATAAAAATATATATAGGCCTGTGAAGGGATTTATAAAATAAGCTCGAAGGCAACTTGCTGTGGATCTTGTTTTCGAAATCATTCTCGAGGGATCTCATCCTCGAGGGTTATTAATCTAGAAAACAATTAGGCTAAATGACCCGAGTTAAGTGGGATCCGATAAAATGCCACTTAACTCGTTCTGCATGTCATAATCAAATACACAATAGAAAGAGCGTAAAACAGAAGCGAGTCCTAACGGACCTGGTAGAAGCTCCAAGCATGTCATTGTGCTTAGGCGGCGAGCTCCTACTCCTTACCTACACATCATAGCTAAATACTAAAGCCCGATAACTAAATGATGCATCACACTAGCTAATTATCACACACGATGCAATCATCATCAATTAACAATCAAATAATCATAATTGTAAAATAATTCTAACTATCCTATTCATAACAATTTTATTATGTACTTCTAATTTACATCGTGGTCACTTATCATGCTCAGCTAAATTTACTTCATTAGATCACTTAATCTTCATTCAAAATTCCTCAAACTCTATCACTTATCATCTCTTTCGTAATTAGAGTTTAATCACATCAACATCAATTAATTAATCATATCATATTGTACTAACACTCATCAATTATAATCAATCAAATTAGGAAAAGAGGTAATTATATGTCATGTCGTCAGCAATCGACGACGGTTAGGGCTCCCTCATAAGTGCATCTCGAACCTCGAATTCGGCGCTCCACGGCGTCCGAAGCTCGATCGGGTTCGACCGTGTGAACTCCGCGGAAGATCCGGTGAATTCCACCGAATTCTAACAATTCCGGTTTTCCGGCGGGTTCCTGTGGTTTTCCGGCGGGTTCAGCGATTTTCCGACGACTTGCCGATGATTTTCCGGCGAGAGTCACCAGAGGCATCTATCAGCTAGATAGGGGCTGTATGGGGTACCATTGGAACCGTCTCGACGAGCCCGACACATCTACGGTGTCGGCGTGGCTGACGAAGGTGGCGGCTCGCCGGAAAATAACTAAAATAGGCCGGCCGTGGTGGGTG
>JAVDBV010069550.1:0-20023 GCA_032619315.1 Piper longum
ACATTCGTTACTGACGGTTTTCTTATAATATATGTAGGTCTCGAAAATCCTGTATCGACTTCGGCGGAAGGACAGATAAATCCTACACACACTTGAGCTCAACATAAGATTTTCTTTCTTGTATTTATTTATATTTGATGTATTTTGATATTTATTTAACAATGTCTTCCATTCTCATGACACCAAGAGGGTTATTTCGATCTATTTTATGGATCGAGTCTCACTGACTAATAATATTAAACATGTCTCGACTCGATCGTAACATTTCTAATTCGGTTCTTAAGTAAATTGAAATCGGGGTGTTACAATAATGGCTTGCATACACATGTATGGATGCCCAATTTGGTGAAACATGGTAGTTTTCATGGTCACTGTGACCTAGCTAGCCATTTCCTCAATTTTTACACCTAGATTTAGATTCTTTTTTCTGTCAATCATTTGCATTCTTGTAGATCTATGTGTTGGCTTGCTTTTGTAAAATCTTCTAACTAAAATAACCTCTTTAAGGGCATGGGCAAAACTCCTAAGTGCTCGGTGAAATTGCTATGTTGCATGTCTGTTCTGCCATGATCTATGATTATGCTCAGAGGTGAGCTAACTAAATGTTTAATAAAATATATAAAAAATTAAATAATGACTTCATAATTGTCTACATGTTTTGGGATTAAATAAAAATCATTTAGGTGGTTAGTTATTCGAAATTTGTGTGGTGTACAAGAATGTAGGGTAGTTCCATTGCTCCGGATATAGAATCATAAACCCTACACATTCGGTGAATAAATTGTCTGAAATTTTTCCGAGACATTAGGTTATGTCCCAATAACATCATACTAAATTTTGGAAGCATTTGGCTTAGTGTATTGTGCGTTAGTATTTTCTCAATCCAAACAGGTTCCCCCAGCTCCAGAAATGATTTGGCCAATACTTTCCATTCCCAAGTTCACTCAGTTTTAAACCCTTGAAGTTTAGACTTGAAATTTTACTGGACTTAAGACCACAGTGTTTTCTGACTACACATATTGACCAAGGCTTATTTAGAGTCTTCAAGCCCATGAACGACAAGTAACAAAATTAGTGTGCGGTCTAAGAATACTATTCCCATCACCTTAACCCGACCTTAGTGGGCCTTCTTTACCATGTTGGCCCATGGGCCTGAGTTAAGTATATTTGTGTCTAACTGTTAGAGTGTCATTGTTCACTGGTCTAAATTTCAACCAATTTGGACACCATTTAGTCCGTCCAAAAAATTGTCCGATTAAGTCTGTTCGATACAACTCTAAATGTAAAATTTTTCCACTAAGTATGCATGAAATGCTAAACCCTAATTAACCTAATGGGGTTTAACATGTCATTAAGAAAGATAATTATCTTGATTGAGTACTTTTAACAATGTACTCGTGCGGAGGCCTTGCCTCATTTTGCATGCCATGTTGGTCGGTAAGTGATTAGGGTTCCCTTTTCACTTGTTAGGTTATGCGGAGTGACCTCACCGAGTTAGGATGAAGAGCTCGACTCACCCAGGTCTATAGGATCCTTTGCTTCATCTCCTTCTTGGCTCTATGAGTGTGTTTTCATTGGGTTTTAAGAAATAGGATGGTGTCGGCAACATTTTATCAAATTGTTATGATGTCGGGCTTTTTAGCCAAGTTTTTCCACAATTTAATAAAACTTCAATGTTGAGATCCATTGATGGGTTTTTGAACTTAGGCTCTAAAAAAATTATAGTATAAAGGCCTACCCATGTCCTTATATATTATATATGTGTGAGTGTAGCTGTTTTCAACTCTGAATGACTCTTTCTCCCAACTAGGAGTGCACTTTCGGCCATGCTATCGATGACGCTCCAGGCATGTGCATTGTGCTGTGTATGACCTGAATTTTGGTGTGGTGTAGCCATTTTTAATCTGGTACCAAATGTTCCATGATGAGTTGTTGTGATATTCTAGGTTTCTATAAATTTCTCATGGGTGTTGAAACACCCATTAGCCAGTATTGCCTTACAAGTAGTTATTTTAGACCGGTAATACCTTTATTGATTATTAACATTTTCCTATATATATATAGGTATGTATTCATATTTGCATCTCACAAAGGTGGATGGACCACGAGGCTCAGGGCGGGGTTGCTATCTTTTGTGGTTTATGTATCGTATTGCTTATTCATTTTTGGCATATGTATGTGGACAATTTGGAGAGTATGTATTTGGATTTGTTTGAAGTATTTGTACCCTAAGTGTAGGTTGGTACCCTATACTGGGCAATGAATGCATGTTGTGATGGAATGTTGTAACGTGTTGTGTGCTTTACCATTATTATTTTAGCATTGTCATCATGATGCCAGGTGTTAACTTTAGGGAACTTTAACTATCGTTAGTACGGTACGTAAGCCTCAGAGTTCTACCACAAGGAGCACTTAAGGTACACTAAACTTGTTTAATTGCAGCTATTTGTATGTTGAAAAAACATGGAGGAAGAAGCATATGGTTTATACCCCTTGAAGATCCACGTGAAGACCAAGTTTTTAGGGTATGATGCCCTGACACTTGATGGTACCATGTGCATTTAAATTCCACTCACAGGTAAGTGGAATGTGTAACCATGACCCAGTGTTTTTGTTATTGCACTCATCCATATTAAGAAATCAAGTTATCTATTCCAATCATTGAAATTAAGTATAAGAACTAGAGCATGCCACAACATCCAACCTCTTATCTCCAGCACGGGTGTGCCTCTTTTATAGTTTGGAGTGATATTGCATTCTTAAAGCCATCCTCTTAGTCGTAGGGAAGGTGCTACCTCTGTTGTGGCTTAGAGTGTTCATATAGGAACTTTAAGTGTAAGATCCATCCTATGTAGTATGATGTTGCACTTATTCTATGAAATCCTTGTAAGGTGTGTGTCTTAAGCCTCCTTGCGAGGGTTGAGATCCGCTTCAATAAAATTTGTACGTGTAAGTCCAATGAATAGTTTTCCGAATTATAACATCACACTTTGGTCTGCCCTCAGACCGAAAAATGAGGTGTTATAGTAGGAATCTCCTTGCATGTAGAAAAGACTCCTCATCAAGTTATTCTACCGTTGCAACTAATGGCAAAATAACTTTAATTAAAGACATCTTCACTACTGGTGAAAAAATTTATTAAAATCAATACCTTTCTTTTCTTCGAGACTTTTCACAAGTACTCTTGCCTTGTGTACATAGACTGTGAATTAATCTTTTAATGCTTAATTTGAAAGATCCATATATTCATTAAAGCCTTCTTTCCTTAGGATGATCAACAAACTCAAAAGTTTAATTTTGATAGATAGACTTAATTTCTTCCTTGTGTTGACTTCATCCACTTGTTTTTTCTCCTTGTAACTCATAGCTTCATCAAAATGTTCTAGCTCTCCACTTTCAAAGATAGTCACACACTCTGATGATAAATATCTTGTAGATGAAACTAGCATCCTGCTTTACTTCCTCTATTGAGGTGCCTCACCTTGATTAGAAACCTCTGATTCCTATTCATCAACATCATCAATAATATTACCATTAATAATATTTCTGTTTGCTACATTATTTTCTGCAATATTTTCTCCATTATCAGTAGCTATAGGAATAGGAACTCCATCTCCTTGCTCCTCGTTATCTTGAGCTACCTCCTTTGCTTGATTTAAGGTTGATTGTTTCATCAACTTCAGATAACTCCCATGGGCTTTACCTTGGATAGCCTCATCTTTCCCAAGGTCTTCCATAGTTTGATCTTTCAAAAGCCCACATCCCTACTTTGAATGGATTTCTTGCTTATTGGATCCCAAAGTTTGTAGCCAAACTTATCATTTCCATATCTCAGAAGTAGAACTTTCGCATTAACTTTGGACCTTTGCAGGCCCATGTGCAAATGCCGTGCACCCACACATGCTCAAGTGAGTGTAGTTCACCTTCCTTCCACTCCAAATTCTCACTTTTATGTGTTGAACTTTGTTTTGATTAGACAACTTTGTAAACCCTCTAAGTACCTCCTAGGAGTTCTATAACGACCCATCTTAGCCTGCTAGGGTTTACCTAAAAATATGGAGAATATAAAAATGAAAAGGCAAGCACATGCATCCAGACATGGCAAAACAGATAAATAATTATGAACGAGATATAATTGAACAAATATAATTTAGAATAATAAAACGTGAAATGCAAACATCTTTAAGAAATTATTAATCAACTTTGCGCAACATAGTCCCACAACCTCCAAACTATTTCTCTAAGTCACAATTATAACTCAAATAATATAAATAGGAAGTTTAATCTTATTCATCAATTCTTATAACTATGGTTGGTAAGGGAACTACCAACCACACCATCAACTCTCAACCTAAAATTGCTCACCGGTGATCACAAAACCGAGTTGGTAATAAAACTGCTAAGTCATATAATTAGAAGAAACAAGTTAGTAGATTTCCATATCATTATTTATCAAGTCTTTTAGTGACTATGAGCCAAGTTTCAATTATGTTAGGAGGGGTAGCCACCCCATACAGCTACAATCTAATATATGCGTACACATGCTACGTGGCCCACAACCTATAGTTGCTGATATTTTCTATTTACTCACTCTCTCAGTACCACAAGTGCATAATGAGTAATCATGAGCCATTGCGACCTCACCCCCCTTTAGCATGGTCGTCGGTATTTCTTCTTTTGAAAAATTTTAAGGGTGTAGCCCATGTAGGACTAGTCAAATCCTTGACCTTGGATGTGCTCAAAGAAAAGCAATAAGTGCTTGCATGAAAAAAAAAAGAAGAACGGGAGAGATATGTTCCAAGCATGGAATAAAAAATGGAAGTGGATGTCGTCTGGAAGGGAGAGGAGGTTAGAAGAAGAATGGTGACGGTGATTTTTTTTGCATATATATAAAGGAACGTCCTCCGGATATTTTCCACCAAAATCTCAAGTCATTACCAATCCTTAGCGAACTACTAAACTTAGTCAAAATAATTCAAGACTCTTTGTCCACCTAAGCCTAGCCAATATGGTTCATACAACCATGATTGCCAATCTATCTGATTGAACCCAAAATAAATAAATAAATAAAAACATTAAGATATTTGGATTTACAATCTCCTCAACTTGAAATTTTCGACCCCAAAAATTTTATGACTAAAAAAATGATTAAGATTATTTATTGCCTTAGTCTTCTAGCCAATCAAAGGCTCTACCTAATTGGGACAACAACCACGCATAATACGTAATATATCTGGTGGTCTGCTTATTAGTGTATGAATGATATTCCTGACTATTACCTGGATGTCCTTGCTAAAAATCGTAATAAAATCCTCCAAAGCAATAGCACCCTCCAGTCCATGTCGAGATGGATCAAAATTCTTAAATTTTAGCCCTCACGATGGTTGGTTCATAGATTTAGAATTACTTATGATTGGATGGATCATTAACGAATGTAGATCCTTTGCTCATTTTTTGTGAATAGGGTTAAGCCAGTTATCATTAATATTTGAGTGGCAAGGGGGATAAGACATTTATGTTTCTATATTTAAGTTAGTTCTTTAGGCGTTAGCAAAACTAAATGGGAGAAAAAGGTTTTTATATACATTTATTCAATGTGCAAGTACATGATACAAGTTGGTTAACCAACAAATAGGGTTGGATATTTTCTTGACATTTCTTGTTCAGTCTCCCATGTTACTTCTTTGACCTCTGGTTCCTCTACAATACTTTTACCAATGAAATCTTTTTAGTCGGGAGTGTCCTTATATCTTTTGCTAGAATAGGAATCGACCACTCCTCGTAGATTAAATTTGGTTGTAGCTCCAAGTCTTCAAACTTTGGGATTTTGTATCCTTCGTTTTGTACATATTTTTTTAGCATTGACACATGGAAAATGTTGTACACTCCAGCTACGCTTTGTGGCTATGCTAATATATATGTACAAGTTCTAACTCGATCTAGAATTGGGAATGGTCCAATGAATCTTGACTTCAACTTCCATAATGTTCTAAATCTGATCACCCCCTTCGCAAAATATGTCTTTAGGTCCACGAACTCCCCAACTTGGAACTCTAGGTACCTCCTCCGAGTATCATCATAACTCTTCTGTCGATCTTGAGCTACATTGAAACTTTGTTGAATGAGCTTGATCTTTTCAGTTGCTTCCCTCACCATCTCAGGCTCGAGTATAGTTACCTCAGCATACTCTAGCTGGAACAATGGAGACATGCAAGGCTTACCTTACAGGGCCTCAAACTGTACCATCCCAATAGTAGCTTTATAAGAGTTATTGTAGGTAAATTCCGCCAAGGCTAATTGTTATTCCCAGTCTCCTCCTCGGTGAAGGATGCAAGCTGTCATCAAGTCTTCCAAAGTTTGAATAGTCCTCTAACTCTGACCGTTAGATTAGAGAAGGTATGCTGTAATCAACTTGATCTAAGTCCCCACGACTTTTTGGAAAGCTTCCCATAAATGTAAGGTGAGTAGGGTATCTCAATCATAATTTATCTCCTTGGTAATCCCATGCAACTTCATGATGCTATTGACATACTATCGCATTAGGTATTCTGCCGTCTTCATTGATTTTGTGGGGAGAAAGTGGGTTGTCTTAGTTAGTCGGTCAACCAACACCCATATGGAGTCATGCTTCTTATGAGTCTTTGGGACTTTTGAGATAAAATTGCAAGTAACACACTACCATTTCCAAGTGGGTATTTGCAAAGGCTGCAACAGTTCATTGAGTAGTTAATGTTAGGCTTTGATCAATCGACAAGTCTGACAGTTGGAGACAAAATCCACAACATCCTTCTTCATTCCAATCCACTAGTAGGCTTGCTTTAAATCCTGATACATTTTAGTAACTCCAGGGTGTATTGTGAAATTTGAGCCATGTGCCTCCTCCAGGATATTCCACCTCAGTGCATCATCTTTGGGTACACACAACCTCCCTCTAAATCTAATCATACTATTAAAATCAGCTATAATATCATAATACTTTTTCATGATCTCGTTCACCTCATGATCATTTAGCTTAAAACGATCAACCAAGCCATTGAAAATGCCAAGGTTTGATAGTAACCATGTTAGTTGCACCATAGGGTTTGATTGCCACCACTTAGGTTTGATTGTAACCTTGTCCACCTTGCCCTTTTGACTCAATGCATTAGCCACATTGTTCACCTTCCCCGGGTGGTATGATACTTGGAAGTTGTAATCCTTCAAATATTCCATCCACTACTTCTACTAAAGGTTAAGGTCATTATGGGTGAAGATATATTTCAAATTCTTATGGTCAGTGAAGACTTCAAACTGGGCTCCATACAAGTAGTGTTTTCAGATCTTCAAGGCAAAAACAACTGCTGCCAGCTCCAAGTCATGGGTTGCATAATTTAGCTCATGAATCTTCAATTGACAAGAGGCATAGGCCACCACTTTGCCTCCTTGCATAAGGAGACATCCCAGACCTAAAAGAAAGGCATCATTAAAGACTATAAATCCTTCATTCCCATTTGGCAGTGTCAAGACTGGTGTAGTGGTTAGGTTCTTCTTCAAAGATTGGAAACTTTCATCACACTTACTACTCCATTCAAACTTGACTCCCTTCCTTGCAAGCTTGGTCATTGGCGATGCCACTAAAGAAAATTCTTTGATGAATCTCCTATAGTAGCCTGCTAAACCTAAAAAACTTCTTACTTTGGTGACTGATTTGAGTTGTGGTCAATCAGTTACCTCTTTGACTTTGGATGGATCCATTGCAACTCCTACCCCTTGAGATAGATAATATGATAGAGAAAATTCACCTCCTTCAACCAAAAGTCTCACTTTGAGAGCTTGGCGAACAACTAATTCTTCCTCAAAACTTGAAGAGCAATGGACAGGTACTTAGCATGCTCCTCCTTATTGTTTGAATAGACCAAAATGTCGTCCACAAACACGACAATAAACATGTCCAAGTATGGATGGTATGTTATGTTCATGACTGACATGAAGGCCGCTGGTGCATTGTTAGACCTAAAGGTATAACAAAGAACTTATAATGCCCATATTTAGTTTGGAAAGTTTTTTTCTGGATGTCAGACTCCTTTACTCGGAACAGGTGATAACTGAACCATAATTCTATCTTGGAAAATACTCCGGTTGTTTTTAGCTGATCAAACAAGTTGTCAATCCTAAGTAAGGTTACCGATTCTTAACAATCACTTGATTGTACAACGACCCGGCATTTTTTAGAATAATGTGGGCCTTGCTGGCCAGGTGTTACTAAAATTTAACAAACCAACCTTATAATGACCAGCCCTAACCGAACCGGTTACATGAATAATATTACAGCAAATAAGTCTGGAATTTCTAACTTATCAAAAGAACTTATATTTCATATGACAATGTATGAAATAATTATCCCACAGTCTTGGACCGTTTCCTATAGCCACATTTATAACACAAGAAAAGTAAAAAGGGAAGTCCGCTTATTATCTATTCACCACCTGAGTTGGTAGAAGAACCACCCAATCGTCTCTTAGTTTTTAGTTCTAGCTCTGCTAACCTGCAGAGGCAATTCCGTGTAAGTGATTAAAACACTAAGCCGTATAATTAAATAAAACAAGTCCATGAACTCCCTATCATTATCTATATTATTGGCTGATAGTTCACTCCACCATGTCCATTAGTTGGCTGATGGGTCAGTCCACCATGTCCATCAATTGGCTGATGGGTCAGTCCATCATGTCCATTACCGGTTGGCGAGTCCAATCCGCTATGTTCGTTATCGGCTAATGAGTCCAATCCACCATGTCCGTAATTGGCTGGCGAGTCCAATTCACCATGTCTAATTTATTGGCTAATGGGCCAGTCCATCATGTCCATTACCGGCTGGCGAGTCCAATTTGCTATGTCCGTAATTGGCTGATGGGTCAATCCATCATGTCCATTACCGGCTGGCGAGTCCAATTTGCCATGTCCGTAATTGGCTGATGGGTCAATCCATCATGTCCATTACCGGCTGGCGAGTCCAATCCGCCATGTCCGTTATTGGCTGGTAAATCCAGTCCACCATGTCTGCAATTGGCTAGCGAGTTCAATCCGCCATGTCCAATTTATTGGCGGATGAGTTACTCCATCATGTCCATTACCGGCTGGCAAGTCCAATCCGCCATATCCATTATCGGCTTGTGAGTCCAATCCACCATGTCCGTAATTGGCTAACAAGTCCAATCCGCCATGTCTAATTTATTGTATTATGGGTTGTCATGCCATTTCTAACATGTCTATTATTAGATTATGAAGAGCTTAGCCCGTGTCGAACTTAGTCAATTCCTTGACTCTGGTTGCACTTAGTGCATGGTGGTTGAATCTAGACTCAAGACAACTAGACTATCCACAGGGGAAAGTACAACATTTTAAATAATTATACGGACCTGCTTAGCTTGTACATAATCCTGCAACTGCCACCACGATCCTAATCGGAACGAGAACATAAAATTATACATAATGATAATTTTATTCGTGTAGAAAATGAATGCAACTAAATGTTTAATATATCTATTAAATTTCGAAAATATATAATATGACACATTAAATAATTTATTTATGAACCAGAATTAATTATTATTATTTGTATCATCCTAATTTAAACATATCACTAAAACAATTATTTATAATTTATTCAATTCAATAATGTTCAACCCTTCCATATTTGATTATGCTATTTCGTGATTTCCATACGGTATATTTCATTAACATATTTTCGTAACTTATTAATTTATTATAAAAATAATTATTTTATTTACCAATATTAATTTAATATGGTAAAGGTGAAATATTTATTTTATTTATCCTTCATAATTTTCTGATTTAATTTAATCGCTTGTAATAAGCTGATTAGTTATTGATCGTTTATAAAGACCGTATTTTATTAATTATGGTAATTATGTATAATATTTTATTATTTTAGCCACATAACTCGTACCCATTAGATTAATTATTTTTAAATATTTATTACGAGTTAATTTTATTTTTTTAACTCGAACCGGTGTCGAGTCGACCTATATTTACAAAATTGCAATCTTCTTCTTCCCTAACTCTCTTCTTCTCCAAAACAGTGTTGTGAGTTGGGGTGTTTTCTGACAGACTATTCATCGATGGAAAGCCACCAGCAGCCAAGACACCCCCGTCAGTCAACTCTGTTCCGTACCAATTTCGACCCCGACCAGGACCTTTGGCCGCTCCTATTGGGTTTTGCCCATAATCATAGCCCGAAATCATCATCCTATTCACGTTCGTCGACCGATCTTTGTTCGCCTCATGCCGCCGTCCATCGTCGTTGACCGACGTCGACTAGCCCCGCCATGACGTCACAGTGTCTCTCCGACCACCTCCGGCCATCTTCCGACCGTGGCGACGACGGATCGTCCCACCTAGCGACCCACTCATGTTGCCGATTCCGCCACCGACGATCGTTGCCAGCCCGATTGGGAGATCGCCTCAATATAGTTGAACCTCCAAAGACCTTTCCGGACCAGATTGCAACCTAATTGCTGCCCCGGACGGCTGGATTTACTCACCCACCGTCGTGACCTCTATTTCCTCTAGCCTTGCAACTCCGCCCAATAACAGCTGCAATTTTTCACCCACCGGAACTTGGGGAAACTTGCAAGCTATGTTGCAATCACCCATCCTTGCCAATTTTGCACTCGTCGGCCACGGCAAAATTCTGGTTTCCCGTTTAGATTTAGTTGTTCCTTATTGATTTAAGACTTTAATCTAATGTTTATCAAGCTTATTATCAATTCAATATATGTATGCATGCAAACCATGAAGAATAAGAGAAGAAAAATTACCCTTGCATGGAGAAAGCTGGTGTCTGTCTGAAGGAAAATAATATGAATGACGCCCCCCCTTCTCCTTATATAATGAAATGACGTCTAGGGTACATTAAAACTCATCTCGCTGTATTTCATTGAGCCGGGGAAACGGGTAAATGATACAATTCACTTAACCGGTTAAAGGGGTAAATGATATGTTTCACTTAATCGGGTAAATAATAATAAACTAGGTACTAGGTAATTAACTTAAATGGAAATGTTAATTATCCAATGTCTGATCCTACCGCGTCAAACATTTGTTTATTATATATATATATATATATATATTAATATTTAATTTTCCCAAAATATTATACCATTTTCAGGGCAATCATGATTATGTACATCTTCGGGATCAGTTCATGTTACTACAATTACAAGAATTTTATGGTACAAAGAGGCTAGGGTATTTTCTGGCCATTTCTTGTTCAATCTCCCATGTACCTTTTTCTGATCCCTGATTTCTCCACAATACCTTTACCAAAGGAATCTCCTTGTTCCAAAGTGTCATAGTTTCTCTTGCCAAAATGCGAATCAGCTTTTCCTCGTAGGTTAAATCCGATTGTAGCTCTCAGTCTGCAAAATTTCTTATTATATTATCCTCATCTCGTACAAATTTTTTTAGCATTGACACGTGAAAAATATTGTGTACGCCATCGAGGCTTGGTGTTAGTGCTAATTTTTATGCACAATTTCCGACTCGATCTAGGATTGGAAATGGTCTTATGAATCTTGGCTTCAACTTCCCTCATGTTCTAAATCTAATCACTCCCTTCCTTGGTGATGTCTTTAGGTAGACAAACTCCCCAACTTGGAACTCTAGGTCTCTCCTTCGAGTATTAGCATAACTTTTCTGTCGATCCCGAGCTACCTTAAGCCTTTGCTGAATAAGTTGCACTTTCTCAGCTGCTTCTCTCACCATCTCTAGCCCGACTATGACTGCCTCGGTGGACTCCAACTAGCACGATGGAGATTACAGGGCCTACCGTATAAGGCTTCAAATGGTACAATTCCTATACTGGCTTGATAAGAGTTATTATAGGTGAATTCAGCCCAATCTCCTCCCCAGTCAAGGATGCAAGCTCTCAACAAATCCTCCAAATTTTGAATGGTCCTCACTCTGACCATCAGGTTGGGGATGATATGCTGTACTTAGCTTGATTTGGGTCCCCATAGCTTTTGGAAAGCTTCCCTGAAATTGAGGATCTTTGTCAGAGACTATCTCCTTTAGAGTCCCATGCAGCTTGACAACATTATTGATATACAATTCTGCTAGGTATTCCGCCATCCATATTGATTTTGTAGGGATGAAATGAGTTGCCTTAGTCAGATGGTCCACAACCATCCATATAGAGTAATGCCTTTTCAGAGTCCTTGGGAGTTTAGCAATAAAATCAAATGTGATGCACTCGCATTTCCAGGTAGGTATTTCTAAAGATTGTAATAATCCAGTGGGTAGTTGATGTTGGGCTTTGATTAGTTGGCACTTCTAACATTTATAAACAAAATCCACCACATCTCTCTTCATCCCAATCCACCAGTAGGTTCGTTATAAGTCCTTGTACATCTTTCTAACACCAGGGTGTATTGAGAACTTTGAGCGATGAGCCTCTTCTAGGATATTCTGCCTCAATGCATCATCGTTGGGTACACACAACCTCCCTCTATATCTGATTACACTATTGGAATTTGCTACCATGTCAGGAGTTTTGTCCAACATCTCATTCAGCTTCTCATCTTCCATTTGTGCTAGTTTAACTGGGTCCACCAATTCATTCAAAATAACCAGGTTTATCAGTAATCCTGTTAGTTGTTTTACCGGATTGATGGCCACCACTTCTGCTAACATAGCACAAAGTCTTCCTAGTTGTTGACCCTTGTCAACCTTTCCCTTTCGACTCAATGAGTCGGCTACAATGTTCACTTTCCCCGGATGGTATAAGATTTGGAAGTCATAGTCCTTCAAATATTCTATCCACCGCTTCTGTCGAAGATTAAGGTCATTTTGTGTGAAGATATACTTTAAA
Source organism: Piper longum (assembly GCA_032619315.1). Taxonomy (NCBI): domain Eukaryota; kingdom Viridiplantae; phylum Streptophyta; class Magnoliopsida; order Piperales; family Piperaceae; genus Piper; species Piper longum. Next base: position 12,869 of record JAVDBV010069550.1, read on the forward strand.
CTCTAGTGGTTAGTGAAGACTTCGAATTGGGCTCCACACAAGTAGTGTCTCCAAATCTTCAGAGCAAAAATAACTACTGTCAGTTCCAAGGCATGGGTTGCATAATTTTGCTCGTGCATCTTCAATTGGCAAGAGGCATAACCCACCACCTTACCATCTTGCATAAGGATGCATCTTTACCCTACCGGAGATGCATCACTAAAGACCACGAATCCTTCATTGCCATTTGGCAAGGTCAAGACTGGTGCAGTAGTTAGAATCTTCTTCAAAGATTGAAAACTCTCCTCACACTTGTGTAGCCTACTAGCCCAAGAAAACTTCCAATATCGGTGATTGACGTGGGTTGTGGCCAATCAGTGACAGCTTTTACTTTTGATGGATCCACTGCAACTCCTGCCTTTGAGATAATATGTTCGAGGAAATTCACCTCCTTCAGCCAAAAGTCACACTTTGAAAGTTTGGTGAACAATTGATTCTCCCTCAGGACTTGAAAAGCAATGGACTGGTGTTTCACATGGTCCTCCTCATTATTTGAATAGACCAAAATGTCATCTACAAATACGATAATAAACTTGTCCAAGTATGCATGGAGTGTTGTGTTCATAAGTGACATAAAAGCCACTAGTCCATTTGTTAGACCAAAAGGCATAACCAGAAACTCATAATGTCCATAATGAGTTTGGAAAGCCGTTTTCCACATATCAGATTCCTTTACTCGCAGTTGGTGATATCCAGATTGCAAGTCTATTTTAGAAAATACTCCGACAATTTTCAGCTGATCAAATAAGTCATGAATCCTCGGTAAAGGGTACCGATTCTTGACTATCACTTGATTGAGCTAGCGATAACCAACACACAGTCGAAGTGAGCCATCCTTCTTCTTTATAAAAAAAACAAGGGTTCCCCAGGGTGAAGTACTTGGCCGGATGAAACCTGCCTGTAACAACTCTTCAAGTTGACGCTTTAACTATTTCAATTCAGCTGGAGCCATGCAGTATGGTGCTTTAGAACTTGGTGTTACTCCGGGTGCTAGGTTAATGACAAACCCGACTGCCTGCTTAGGAGGTAACCTTGGAAGTTCATCTGGGAATACGTCCGGAAACTCTGCTATCACTGGAATCATGGACAACTCTTTGGATTTGGACTCAGATTCCAATAGGTTAGCCAAAAAGGCTTGACGATCCTTACCGAACCACTCGGTTGCCTCACTGATTGACACGATGCGCGAAGATGGATGATGCAATGAACCTTAGAAAATGGCCCCCATCTCACAATTAAAAGGTTTTGTTGCCACTCTATTCCCTTTATAGTCAAGAAAAGCTTGGTGTGTAGACAACCAGTCCATTCCCAACAGTACATCAAACCTTTTTACCCATACACGTTAAAATTCAACACATAAGGTTTCCCTTGTATATCTAAGGATAGGTTAGTCACTCCTAACATTGTGACTTCACCGTCCCCAGTTGCAGTGGTGACTCTATAAGTCTTGGATAATGAAGATGTTTGGAGTCCTAAACTATTAATTAATTAAGATGAAAGGAATGAATGTGTACACCCCGAGTCAAATAAAGCATCCACCATAACTACTTGAATCAGAATTTTACCTCGAATGGTGTGGTCATCCTCCTCAGCGTCCTCGATTTTGACCGCATAAAGTTTTGCCTTTCCTTTGTCCACCGGCTTTACAGGTGCTGGGTAGTGAATAAGAGCTGATGCCTTCCCCTTCTCAGGCTTCTCCTGTTGTTGCTTCAGAGGTTGATAACACTCCTTTTGCATGTGTCCGGTCCTTCCATAGTTGTAGCACCGACGGGACTCCTTGCATGGCCCTGAATGCATTTTTCGACAATATTTACATTGTCAATATGGAGACTCCTCAAACTTCCTTTTGAGGTTCCCCTCGGCGTTCCTTTGGTAGTTTTACTGCTGGTGCCCTACGGACTGGTTTTTGCTACTACCCTAGTTGGCATTCTTATGTTGCATAGTAGCCTTACCCTGTTTTTGTGCACGGTCATGCTCGTACACCAACTCATGAGTAGTAGCTGCCTCGATCACTTCGATTTGAGTGCCTCTTGGTGCCGTAGCAACCCTATCCTCAATTATGGCGTCAACCCCTATAAGAATTTGTCAGCTCTAGCCTTGTCAATTGCCAGAATCCCAGGTGCAAATCGCTCCAACTATAAGAAATTCTTGGCATATTCTTGGACTGAATCCTCCCTCTAAGCTAGAGTGGCGAATTTCAGTGCTTTCTTCTAAACAACGGCCTCATGAAAGAACTGTTAATTGAAAGCTGTTATAAATTCCGCCCAAATTCTGCCCATGAGATGGATGAAATCTCATATTGATGGAATGTAGTCTTTTCCATGGATTTCCACCAGTAAGATGCTTCCTTCTGAAGCATGCATGTTGCCAACCTCAATTGATGGCAGTGGGGCATAGAGAGAACTCTTAATACTTTTTCAGTAATGTCTATCCAGCTCTCCGCCTTCATTGGATCAGTCCCTCCAATGAATACCTTAGCTCTATTCTTCCAGAACTTTTCCACAGTGTATCGGTCACTATCATCCACGGCTGGCGGTACCACTTATCGGACTACCAGTGGCATTGGGTTTGGATGCTCCCCTCGCTTGGCCAGGTCATCTAACCCTTCCCGCCTTTACAAACTCAGCTTGGTAAATTGAAAATGTCTTAAATGATGACAGGCAAGTATGTGCTCAATTCTTTACTAGATAGTTGGATGACACTTGTATCCTTGAACAATACAAAGAAGTTGATTGTGAATATGATCATAAATAACTTGTTGAATGAGAGGTAAGAAGACAATTTTAAGAAATTCCTTTTAGATCTCAAGCCTAAGTATCGGAAGAGAAAACTACAAGAGGTAGATCAAAGACCGAGTATTCAAAAGAAATAAGAGTAAGGGTGGATCCAAGTTTAGAAAAGGTTTGAAGTGCTACCTTTGTAACAAGACTAGTCACATCAATAAGGATTGTTGGAAATTGAAGAGGGAACAAAAAAGGAAGAGTGTGGATAACAAGGTGGAAGATGAAGATAATACAAATGTTATGCATGATGACTTGGTAATTGTTTTCAATTGTGAGAATGATTGTCTAATGACTAACAGTGCTATCAATTAGGTGGTTGATTCAGGTGCATTATTTCATGCAACTCATAACTAGAGTTCCTTACTACCTATGAAACTCTGATCTAGGTGTTGTAAAGATAGCGAATAATGTCACATCCAAGATTGTTGGACAAGGAGACGTACATGTGATGATCATTACGGGTTACAAGTTGATACTAAAAAAATATAAAGACATATTCTTCACTTAAGAATGAATTTGTTGTCTATAGGTTTACTTGATGATGAGGGCTAGTTCAAAAAGTTGAAGGTGTTTTGGAGTGAGACTTCAATAATTACTTGTGTAACAATTCGGCCCTATTAATGCAAATTGATGAGCCTAGTCATTTATTTAAAAGTGATTAACTAATTTGAAGATTGTAAAGACCATCCTTATTAATAATCTAATCTTATCTCAATAAATATTGGATGTGGGACTGACTAACTAATTATTTAAGGGATTTAGTGCTTGTTATTTGAATAGCAGGTCTTCCACATATGCCTTAAATGGTGACAAATTGAAGGGGCCTATGTGGGAGATAGCTAATTAATATTACAAAAAGGTTGGATGCCCACAAGCTTAGACAATCCTAATGATCGCAATACTATACCCTTATAGCGAAAACGATTGAATCACAAATAAGATATCATTCACAGATAAGCACAAGTAAAATATGATCAACAAAACAATCAAATAACAAGTGAGCACAAGTTCAAACTTACAAAGATACTTTGGTGAGCCTAATGAAACCATGCAAGTGCCTAAAGTAATCTTGACCTTGTTCAGTTGGTTCTCTAAAGCGATCAAATCAAACATGAGAGAACTAAGTGATGTGTGCACAATGAATACCAAATCAAAATAATAAACAATAACACAAGAGAAAGGGAGAGGAGAGAAGATACAAGATGTAAAATTTTTAAAGAGACATGGAACTCGTACTAATTTGGATGAGAGCTAACTACACACTTAGAACAAATAGCTAGATACCCACAATCCTTAGGGCTTTATAACTATCACAAGTATACATTAAGATAAAAGAGCACAAGAAAGATATAATCCAATTGAGCACAAAAGGAAAGGATAAGTCACAACTATATGATCAAGGCAAGTACAAGTGAATGAGCAAGGCACTTATATTATGAAGCCAATTAAATAAGTTGTGTGTGAAGCACAACAAATTCTACTCAAAACAACTATTTCTATTCCAAATGCCTACTTATGTTGGTGAAGATATCAAACCATACAAGTAGTGAGATGACCTATTACTTGTCGATAATTAACTCCCAAAACCAAACAAGTCAAACAAGTTAATTAAGTGTCCAAACAAATGAGTAATCATATGAACACAAGCACACAAGACAGATGAGAAGAAAGATGACACAAACAATTTTTCAAGAGGTTCCCAATTCATATGTCTTCTCTTCTAGCCCACCAAGTCGTTTGGTTGGGAAGGTCTTTGCAGTTTCACTATGGTAACCAACTTGTACAACTTACAAGTAACTCAAGACCTCCTCCATAAGCACCAAGTGCCGAGGAATTTTGGACTCATAAAAACTCCCTTCTCAAGCACTCTACTAGCACCAAGGAAGTTTATATTTTAACACCCTGGGAGCCTCCAACCAGCCTTTTTTCTCTAATGCTGAGTGCAAATGAGTTTTGTGACCTACAAACCATCCTTCTCAAGCACCTCCCAAGTACCGAAGAGTGTTGCAACCAGCTCCAAACACCATTGGAGTAACCACCTTGAAGCTATACTCTCTTCACAAGCTCACTCCTTAAGCCATGGGAGTTTCTTCTTTCTAGCACCTTTTTCTCTGAGACATGTGCTCACACACACATACTCTCAACACCTTGACAGTTTAAAATTCAGCTCAACACCTTGAGCAATTTCTCACATACAAGATATCTCCTTGGTTTACACAATGAATCACCTAAGAATACAAGTTAAAGATTACAGCAATACCCACACAAACTAGAGCTTTCTAATACACACCAAGAGAGTCTAAGATTCATTCCATAGCATGAGGGTTTTCCAATATCACTCCCTAAAGTCCTATTTTAGGCTTTTAAGCCTATCCCCAATGGGATTTAAGTCCCTCAACTCTAATTTTCCCAATGTTTAGTTTTTGCAACTTGTCCTGATCATTCGGTTGTCGAATGATCGACCGATCATCAACCAAACAATCACTTACAACAAGTCACATTAGCTTCAACCGCTGAACTCTTGATCGATCAACTGCCAAACCCTCATCTCAAACTTCACTGATCTATTGTGAGCTTCTAAACTCCTCGATCGGTTTTCAAGTTTTGACGAAGACAGTTTTGGTTGCCGAATGTGTGATCGAACTACCAACCAAACTAAGTTGCATCAACTCTTCATCCTCAGTGCTACTGACTACAATTGTGAAACCCTTCACCGAATGGTAACCAAAGTCAATTCTAGCATGGCTTCTCACCACGTCCAAGGTCTTTAGTTGTTGAACGCATGACCAAAGATCAATCAAAGGTCGAAACATCTTTCTCCTTTGCACCTCTATGCTTTGATTGCCAAACTCCTGACCGAACTCTCGCCGAACTCAAACCGAACTGTTCTCCACTTCACTCTATTCTTTAATCTTCAATCTTCAATTTAGATTCTTGGATTTTTTGTTTACTTGAAGTCTTCATAAACTTGATTCCCTTGATGATGTATAGACTCTAGTGGTTGTGCCTAGAGAGTTTCAATGTTATCTCATCTCCATAAGGTTCAATACATCCATTGACACCATTTGATGAAGACAACTCTCATGTTGTTATAAACTCTCCAAGTAGCTGGTGTCAATTTTAATGAAGCATTCCTTGAACTTTTCATGTATATCCTCAACTCTACAAGTCTTCAAGTTTGCAAGTTCATCCCTTGTAGTTTATGCATCTTCATTGTTTTATACCTACATGAGTGTTAGTTCAATAAACAATGTAAGATGTCATGAAAGAATGCTTATGACATAATGATTATAACATCCAATCTATAGCTAATAAGGGATTGGCAATCCTAACCGGAGTTAGTCATTATTATTAATGGATCATTACATTATCAAGCTCATAAGATGACTTAACAGAAAGCATACATATATCCCCCTATATATGAGCACACTCCTAGGCATGCACCCATTACACATATTATTTCTCCATCTATGTCATCTCAATAAGTAAATCATTACAAGGGAGAGGGTTACGTATACATATCTACCTCTCTTACCCACTTTACCATGATCGTACATATGTCTAACTCTTTTACCTACTCTACTATGATTATGCATCTTTAATGATTTATTACTAATGAATTTTAAGATGATAATCATTAAAATATAGTCCTAACACATTACGGTAACCAATTTGTACACTTACAAGCAACAACAAGGCCAAGGAAGCTTTTAACCTACAAGCCTTTCTTCATAAGCACCATCATGTGCCAAGGAAGCTTGCAACAACTCCTAACACCTTAGGAGCAATCCATACAGCAACTAGTCTCCTCCTTTTCCAAGCTCACTTCTTGAGCCAATGGAGTCCTCCAAGCTAGTACTTTCCTTCCCTAAGGCAAAGTTCTCAGACACACTTCCAACACCTTGAAATTTTATAATTGACTCTCACACACTTAAGCCTTGCCTTACACGCAACCCTATCAAGAATACACAAGAAAAGTAATGGGATTACAAGGCTTGAGCATCCAAGAGGTCCAAGAGTGTTCTAAGGATTCAAGAGTAACTCAAATACACTCTCCAAGGACCTATTAATAGCCTAGGGAGTCCCTTCTTAAAAAAGAAGCCATTAGGATGTGAATGCTCCCAACTTTTCTTTTTCCAACGGTTTGTTTTGGTAACTTTATAAGTGATCGGCTGCCAAATAATCTAATGAAGTGTGTGCCGATCTCTCCATAACATGTTTACTTGCCTTTGTCAATTACCTTTGGCTGTCGATGTCTCTGCCAATCATCCACTAACTCAACTCCTTAGGTGTCATCTGAACTTTTATCTCTTGTCGGTGAAAATTTTGGATA